>JAOXYM010000024.1:15727148-15769173 GCA_028567055.1 Leptatherina wallacei | reverse complement strand
GGAGAGGAGAGGAGAGGAGAGGAGAGGAGAGGAGAGGAGAGGAGAGGAGAGGAGAGGAGAGGAGACCTTATCCAGCTCAAGACCAGCCTCATTTCATCCCTTCCACAACAGCGCGAGGGCATAAATGAGATCAACCGCTTGTTCGTGTTTCCACACTGACGCTCTCCATCTACTTGTCCACATCCAGATTCTGGGGTTTTACAGAAGCTTAGATGGCAATATTTTACTGCAGGGTAGATTTTGCACAGGGCTTATTGTAAATGGTGGGACCTCCATAACAAGTATTTGTCTGTTAAAACTCTTCAAGAATTTGTTTAAGTAAGAAAAACATACTTTAGACATGAATATATTAAATCATTTGACAGGAAAGGACATTTTATTTGGGCACAATATAAATATTGTCTGCTTTTCCATCAGTCCCTGCAAACATCCAGAATCAAAAATAGGTTTGTTACAGCAGAACTTTTCTCTGTCCTTAGTTGTTTGCAGCCACCTTAGAATCAGAGCTTGTCTTTAAACATAAATTTGTTATACTACTTAGCATTTATGTTTATCTGTCCAACACATTCTGGTAGCAGCTTAGGTCTTGGCAGTTCATGAAAACACGTCAGCTGTAAAAGGCATAGTCCATGTACCTTGAGTTATTTTTGATAAATCCCTTACCAGACAATTTTGATGATTTTCAAATCCATTTGTCATACACCATTTAATCAAAAGACACAAATGTATCATACGTATGATGTTATAAATGTGATTCATGCTGAATTACATGCAAAATGTACAGCTCTGCCTCCATTATTTGGGTTGTGAAAACCAACTTTAAATCCCTCTTACAAAAGCAATATGAGCCTGCAAAGCTATTAGAGCATGACTCCTGAGAGATGAACAAGACAAAAGCGGTGTGCTTGAACCTTTATGGAAGGTGGGAACAGTACCAGGCAATTTTCCCACTGACAGGCCATATTAGTCGTGCCAGCTTTTGCCTGTCGCTCACTCCTGTGTGATAGCTGTTGGGGACATTTTTTTTCTAGTCACAGTAGATGATCCCTTGATTGAAAACATTGAATGCTGAGAGGGTGGGATCCTTGTTTGGAGTTTCAGATCCAAGGTGTCTGAGGAGACTGCTGGGCCTTCTCGTCCCAAGGTGAAAGAGTTGATACTTGGATATTAATAGACACAGAGTGGATATCGGTACAAAAATCAAAGCTTAAACATGCAAGCATGTTTAGCTGCCATTTCACTTAACTGAAAAGAACAATTCTGGATGTATAGATGTAAGTAAATAAAGATAAAGAATGGGAATTCATTGAAAAAAAGTTCAGAATCTGGAATGCCTCAAGAGATCCAATATGTTTCCCCATCAACTTGTTTAAACAAGTAGTTTTTCAAGGCATAATACAGCATCATATCGGTAGCTTTCACTTTCACTAGTAGCTTCCAGGGGTCTTTCATTAACTGTTTGTAAAATTAAAAAAAAACCTCTGATTCTAGAAATCACAAATCCAGTGTGAGTCTATTTTCTTTTTTACTTTTCCATGTCTGACTCTCCTCCTATTTATGGGCACCAAAGATGGAAATGTATTTGCAGAAATAAAAGTTTATTGGAGGCTTTCCTGCAACAGAATGCAAAGCCTAGTCTCTCTCTGCAGGCAAACCCTTGGCACCCACTAGTCCAATGAGGAAAGTCGCTTTTAGCAAACATTGCCAAGATTCTTATTTGAAGGCCAAACTATGTAGGCAGACAGATATCTGTCCACATTCTGTATATTCCTCTTTGTCTGTCTGTCTGTCTGTCTGTCTGTCTTTCTCTCTCTCTCTCTCTCACATACACACACATACATAAACACGCATGGGGCTGTCTCTTCATCATTCATACTGAGAAATGCCCTGTAAGGACATCCTTATCCTGCAAACCAGACTCTGCTGGATGCTCTGTAATAACAACTCCAGCCGTCCACCATCCAATCAGCCTGGCTCTCTGCTGTGTATACATATGTGTGTGTGTGTGGATGCATTTTGGGATGTGTACGATGCTTTTTTCTTTTCTTTTTTGTGTGTGTTAGTTTTTTTAAAATCTTGAAACACAAAGCACAGACAGCATTTTTTTCCTGACAATAACAGATATAAGCAAGTCATACAAAATAGATTTTTACCCTTTAACGTTCACACAAACAAAAAACCAAGAGAAAAATGTTTCCTTTTTTTGGCACATTTTCTTTTCATTTGGACAATAATAATAATCAGAATCAGTTTTTGTTTTTTAACAAATGGTTGAATTATCAGTTATCAATATAATAGCAATAGTTAAATGGTCAAAACTTGAAACAGTAATGGGAAAACAAGCTACTTTTGGCAGTTTATACAAAAGCGAGTGGTTGAGATGGCTCAGGCAGGTTTACTTCCACAAATTTTTAATAAAGTTAATTATCATCACAAACAAATTGTTCGGCCAATCGGTAGAACAGACAGTTTGTCATGATCGTGGGATTTTGGTTAAGTTCTTATTATTGTAATCTTCTTTAGTTTCTGGTCTTGTCTTTTAGTCCTCTGTCTTGTTTCATTTTGTAGACTTTGTCCCCTTGTGTCTTCTGTTCAGTTCTGCTCCCTGTTTCCGGTTCTTAATTGTCACACCTGCTTTTGCGTTCTGTAATTAGTCCCGCTGTATTTCTCTCTTTGTCCTGTGCCAGTTCATTGTAATGTGTTAGTTGTGTTATCTTGTTGTGTCAGTCTTTGTAGTTAACAGTTGATTTGGATTTTTTTTTTTTTAGTTAATCGGTAAGTTTTGTTCTTTTCTGAAGTTTGGTAATCTTTTGAGTCGATTTCCCTCTTTTTGTAACACTTTTCTTTGTCTGCAATAAAACTTCACTTCAGTTCACCATCTAACCTCTCACCACATTACTGGATTTAAACCCTACTTCCTTGTCTCCTGCTGACGCGATCTTTGACTGAGTTAAAGAGTTGTAAAGGAAAATATATAATTTTTCAAACGTATTTGTTTTCAGATAGGCTATGTGAAGATTATCATTTGGGAATAAATGAGTGCATAAAGGGATTGACAGTGTTGAATTACGCTGCAGAAGTTTCTGTGGTTATTTGACATTTTAGGCTGGAGAAGTGGGTCAATTTAGCAATCCATTCAATCATTTGCTCTAATGGAGTTTCACTCAGGCTGACTACAGCAACAAAACTTTTTCACACATGCAATTTTAACCTAAATCTCTTTTTAGTTAACTAGATATAGCACCATATATATTGCAAGAATATCTGCAATAGTTAATTATAAAGCAGGTAAAACTGGATTTTTCCAATGAACGAGAACTAGCAGAAAAATTCTGACTAGTTGAATTAAGAACATACATAAAAATGACTCAATACCATGAAGCAGCTCAGTAGCTCATGACAGAAGCAGATCTCTTAAGCTTCTGGTCTAGATAAAGCATTATTTATGTTACTGAAAACGCCTATGTCATTCGTTGTGTGAAAAAAACAGCTGTAGAAATGGCCCTATTATTGTCCATATTATAAAAGCTAACACAGATATTGATTTAATCTCTTGTGTCACATTGCAGACAGATTACAACACTGTAATAGGGATATACCCTTTAAAAACACTAGTCCCTTTATTTTACAATAACAGAAATGAAATTAAACATACAATTCATGACTCAAAACATTTCACAATACAGACATACCAATCAAAAGAACTTAAAGATAAAAGACTCGTACACAGACTTTGGAAATATGTCTTTTTTTACCAGAAGTTAGGTGAAAGTAGTCTGTGTGGTTTTAGTCGTCATGAAGTCTCCCACTGGCTTTCAAACAAACATTTTGAAGACACAACTTTAAGCATTTTAACTATTATCTCATACCTTTAATAACAGGTTAGCACCAATGCACAACTATACCCTGTGTTGTTCATCCATTTTTCTAAATGGGACTATAACTTGCAAGAGGAACATCATGCTGTTTTCAAGATAGAAAGGACAAGTGACTGAGACCATGAACTCAGTATGAGAAAGTCTTCTAAAGTTATAGATCAAATAAGAGGTAGTCATTTTTGACATCCAAACAATCAGACATCTCCTTGCAAATACCTTGAAAATAATCCTCTGCTGGCAGCTAAACTGAATCCAAAGGCCTGTTCTAGAAAGCAGATGCTATATGTTAACCCTGAGTTGGGAGAAACTCAGGGTTTTTTGTTCTAGAAAGTGTGGTGACTTTTACCTTGACTCCGTTACCATGGTAACTGACACTATGACATGAACCTCCTCACTGGCAGGCTCACCGCAAAGAAATCCCGAGTTTCTACCTGTCTCCACCTAAAGCAATCTGTCAGACATGGGTTGTTCGACATTAGATTAACTCATGTTGCAGTTTTGTTCCATGATGCTTCTCTCTCCTTAGCAGCAGTGGTCCCTTTTTTTTTTCTTTTTTTTTTTTTTTACAAAATACCTCTTTGTATGCTTTATGCTTTAATAAAAACTTATTGCTTCAATTGGATGAAAGAACTGGCAATTTTTTGTCAGCAGTTGTCATGGTGAATCTTGGTATCAGAGCTCCATTGATGATGATGGCTTTTTATTGTGGTGCCTAACTTTGGATAAAGATACTTGGAGTTGATTGAACCAACTCAAGGCAGCTTTTCTGCTGCTCAGCTCAGAGTAGGTTAACCCAGAGTTTCTTTTTAGACTCAAAGTTAGTTGAACCTCCTCTCAGGAACAGGCCCCCCGGTTCAAAGATCCAGTGTGTAGGATTTAGTGAAATCTAGCAGCACATACTGCAAACTGCAATAAAAGGATTACCGCCATATGACATTTTAACATGCAAACAACAGAGGTTATGAAAAAGAAAAAAACTTTCAGTTGTCTAAGTTAATGAATTTTTCAAGACGTAAAAAATGTGGTTGTTACAGGATCTTTAATTAGGTAAATATCACCTCAAAACAACAACACATGATATAGCAACCAGAGTGATTGTTTAAACAAAACGAATTCAAAATACTGAAGCATTTTGTAGTACCTAATAGTATCCACATGACATCAGAATGTAAGTAGCAGCCAGGAAGTGATTATTAAATGTACTTTATTCAATTTCCATCAACTAGTGTGACCACCTCTAGAAAAGCAGAAGTTTTGTCAATGTCAAGGAAAGATATCAGTAGTGATAAGCAGCTGTTGAATTGGAATGTTTAGAAATTAATTTCCAAATAATCTGGTGTCCATCATTTTGAAGTGATAAACAGCAATCACAAGTAGAAGAAACTTTTGAAAGGTAGACATCCTTATAAGTTCACTCCAAGGTCAGACTGTGCAATGTTCAGAGAAACTAATAATAATAATAATAATAATAATGATAAAAGTACATATAGAATTTATTTAAGATAAAAAAATTTACAACAGCATATTGAAAAAGAAAATAATCAAGATGTTTCAATGTCTCAGTTAGTCCAGACCTCAGCCCAACTGAAACGCTGCAGTGGGTCCTTATCATAAACATATGCCTATGATTCTTAATGATAATTAGCCATGGCTATATTGTAAAGTGTGGGACAAAATTATTTTACATCAAAACGGTGGCCATTAAAGTAATCCAAAAAAGAATACTTACTTCATTGTATTGCTACCAAAGGTGAAAGCTATTTAACCATAGGTCAGTTATGTTTTCACATATAGGCTTCCTCAGAATTAGAAGATGGTTTATTTTCTGTTTTACACACATTTCTGTTGATTAAATAGATGGTTATGAACATAGCGTAACATTGTGTGACATTGTATTAGGATTTATATAGTTTTATCAATGCTAACTTCCATATTTTATATGTAATCTATGGGTCTGATATAAGTCATCAGAAACTGCTACTTTCATGAAAATATTATTCTCAAACTGTTACTAAACTCATAGAATGATAGATTAAATAATAAACAGGATTGTGTAATTGTAAAACTGTACAAACCCACCCGTCAGAATCCTGATTGGTCATGCTTAAACACTCCTCAGTTCTTTAAAAAACCTTACAATTTATGTTGAGCCCACTGTAGCGCCTGCAATGATATTTGTAAGTAAAGTTATTAAAATAGAGCTCCATTCATCAACCAACCAAAGTTATCTTCAGTATTTTTGCAGCTGACATAAGTCACTCAGATTTTCTTTTCCCAGGACTCATTGAATTTTATTTGTTTTGATGCCTTCCCACTTAAGTAGATGCTCAATAGAGACCTGTATGGTAACAGTCACTGGCATGCATAATCTGTTTGATAATCAGCTAGCACTAATATGGCAGTTTAGAAGGCAAGGGGTAAAAGTGATACACTTTAATGCAACAATTCTGCAAACAATTTCACTCATGTTCTCCGTGACCTGAATTGTAGAAAAAATTATTTGTACCCCTCTTTATGATGCAGCACAGCACACACACACAATAATAAAGCATGCACATTACAACTGCATTAGTGTGCCACTCTCCACTACATTAATGGTAGATGAGTACAATATTAAAATGGTCTGTGGATTCATTGCAAGCAGTGAAGCTTTCAACATTACTCGTTCTTCACATTGTATTGGCACGTATTTGTAACTATCTATCACTGTACATGATCACCATTGGTAAAAACTCACCATAGCTCTCAACTATAATATCAGTGGACAAATTATCATGCTGTTTCTGAAAGTATTTCTGTAACAGATATAAGTTACAGATGGCAGTCACATTACAAAGTCAGAGTGCAGCACCAGAAGTAAGTCTGCCTGACTGCAGTTGCTAGAAGGGGGGATTTGCTGGCATCCGTCAGCACTAACTGGAAGTGACAGTGTGCAGAGAGGTTCTAATTACTGTCTCACTTGACTAATTGTCGTCTCTGAAGAATGTATTCCCACTGAGGTCCCAGGGATTTCATTGAGAGCATTGCTCAAGACATATATGCCGAAGCTGACTTTGCGTGCTGGGTTCAAAGGCTTCACCATAAGTGTGAAATGTAAATACATTGAACTCAAACCTGCTGAAGTGAGGCACGAATGCTGCATTGCACATTCAGGGACAAATGCAGCAATATTGAAGCTAGGAAAAGGAATTTGTTTGTAAACTGTGCATATGTAGAAAAAGTATGTGTGCGTGTTTTTTCGAGAGTCTTGCTAACACATTAAGATGTCCTTGGTCACTGTCATCCTGACATACTAGGCTGATGTAGTGAGACCACCTTTGGCTTTCTGGAGCCAACCATGTTGGAATCACTTGTAGCATTCAAAATAATGTGGTAGAGATGAGCCTTTAGTGAACGGCAACTGAACTGAATGAATGTCTTCTTTTTCAGGGTCTTACCATTCAAAGTGCATCAGCTTCTCGTTTCCATGGTTTCCTTCTCTCTGCCAATGGTATCTTTCCACCAGTCTCCCAGTGCTACAGACAGAGAGAGAGAGGGGAGAGAGAGAGGGAAAATGATAGAAGGCTTTTTGCAGTGGTTATCTCTCCTTTGCATAAAGTCCCCTTTGCATTACCCACTTCATGAATGGCGTATGAATAAACACACCAGCCAGCTCATATGGAAGCCCCCTGGGTTACAAGCGAGTGAGTGTGTATAAACTCATCTAATTTGTGGTCTCGTTCAAAAATGACACGGTCTGATCATGGACGAAAATAAAAGTACATGTCTCAAAAGGCACAGGGGGTATTTTCCCATTAATCACAACAAACTAAAAGATCACGAGTCGTTTGAGCATCATAATGAGGCAATTTGCCATTCCCATCAACCTCTCTTGTATAACTGAGTTATTCACAGTAAGTGCATCCTGACTGAATAGGAAAAGTTTGAGACTGCATTATAACTGCATTGGTAAGGAAGATTTTAACACACAAAAGATGTGCAAAGTACTGTCAAATGAACATTTCTGCACCTTTTATTGGACACAGGCTGTTTTATTTCTGTTTGAAAATTAAGTCAATTTGTCACAGTATTATTTCTAGTTTGTTGGCTGAATTTGGGGTTCATGTGGACGCCACTCCTCATTGCACTTGCACTTCCTTTGTATTAGGCCAGAGGGCGCTTTAACTTTGCGAGGAAAACAGCTTGCGAGCCCTGTCAGCTGATGTCTTCTCGCTGAGCTCAATAAGTATTCCTTTCATGCTGTGTGAGGCTCTGCTGACTTATAAGGAAACCCTGAATTTCTCCATAATTATGCTAATGGTCCAGATGGTAGCATGATGAGTGCCATTCTCTTTGATATTCTCACATTTCAGTGCTGGTTTGCAGACCCACGCAACCCGACGCAGGTTCAAAGTCAGTGTTCACACCACCTACTTGATTCCATTACTTTGCTTTTCCTTTAGCTGGTACAAGTGCTCCCCTCACTGCTAAATGCGTTTGCTGTTATTTGTTAAAGGGATTTGACAGATCTTCTGAAGTATAAAAGAGCAGCACTTCAGCAAAAAAGCAAATGATGGCGTCAGTGCTTATTCACACATTTGTTTTTGTCTTTTATCAGGGATTCTACAGTGTAATAGGCATAAAACGCATCAGAGCAATGCACATCACAACTTGGACGGCAGTAGATAAACATGCAAGAAAAGTCATCTTAAAATGGGTGTTAAAAAGTTCATATAAAAATGGTGACTTATTTCCCCCACACACCCACTCCTATACACACAAGCCAGTCATTCAAACTCAAATCTCACAATGACCGTGTTCATCGACGCTCGGATTCTGGTGGCACCGATCAAAGAGCTTCTTTCACAACTCCGTAGGGATTAAATGGCCCTCCATCCTCTCAGGGCTGGGGTGTACCTCTGTACCTTTACTTCCAGCTGATGCACTGGCCTATGAAGAGTTGGTCACAGGGGCGGACGCTGATAAGGCGCATCCTTACGGTCTACACAAGAGTGGCAGATACGCATCTTTTCATTGCATGGCATACATAGTATACTGACAGTTTTGAGCCAGGATATCAGTTAGAAATGCGATAAGCGTGTTAGATAGCAGGCCTTTCCCAATAAGAATCGACTGGCAGTTACCTGCTGCCACACACCTTCATATTGGAAGATGGCTCGAAACTGTGAACTCTAGTCTGTTACTGGAAGGCCTTTAAGTCTAAGTGGAGTTATTTGCATATATAGGTCAAATATTCGAACCTTTCAGCAGCTTCATTTGATGTTACTGATATTATTTTCATCCCACTCCTTCCACATTGTTGGAATGAGAATGTGTTACTTGAAATGCCAGAAAATGGGATTTAAAAGGGAAGTTGTGATTGACAAAACATAAAGTATGCCTGCACATGCTCTGTGTTTCTGCAAAGAATTCATGAAAACTTTGCCGTGATATTATTAAACATTACCATCGTCAATATAAGAAAAAAATATTTGCTGGTGGTATCAAAACCACTTGCTTAATTTTTTCTGTATCTTTTATTCACGTCTGTGGTGCTGAAAAGAGAACAATCGTGCTTTGGACATAGATTACAGCCATCCTTTATCTTTTTCACATGTAGTAGAAAAATGGTCACATGTAATTTATGGCATGCGTTTCTTTTGATCATCACGTGGAATTTCCAGTCATAGATTTGCTTGCGTTTTGTGAATACATCTCACAGTAATTTGGACTGGATTCAAAAGCTTTGCTGTGAAGTTGCTGTTGTTGCATGCACTTTGTATATTCATCCTCATCGACACATTTTCAATCGCATGCGAGCTTGGCGCCAAGTTGTGGGAGGACGACACGGAAACTACAGCCTGTGATATATGGTACATGGTATGAAATAAAGTTTTCCACTTCACCATCCCCTTTATTTTTATGTCTCCGTCCCTCTGTCCCTGTCTCCTTCTCATTTTTTGTGTCATTTTGCTTTCTATCGATAGATTTTCTCTCTCTCTCTCTCTCTCTCTCTCTCTCTCTCTCTCTCCCTCTCTCTCTCTCTCTCCCTCTCTCTCTCGCGCCTCCTCTCTCACTCACGCTTTCCCTCTCTGTGGTGCGCGTTCACAATACTAACCTTGGCTCGACGTCAGAGTCTGTGTAGCAGTGCAGTATAATGGGAGCCCAAGCAACTCAAAGAGCCTCATAGGGGGCTGCATATCGCTGCTGTATCCTCTGCTTGGCGCTCTCCAGCCCTTCTTCAGTAGCTTACCTATAGCCCATGCTCGGGCTCCCCTCTCTCCACTGGATCTGTACCCCTCGACATGGATGTCCCACCGTCCCTCGACCCCGAGCACTGCTATTTCTTGGCGCAGTGAAGAGGTTGAAGGAGGAAGGGAAGGAATCATGCCGGGACTGCTAATGGATTTAGGGAAAGAGCAAGTGACCATGCCGTGATCTTGCGCATCCAGGGCCGCCGTCACCCTGCCTTGCCCAACAACCGTAGAAGAATTACGGGGGAATCGAACTCGCGTACCGGGGGGATTAACCACTGTGCATTTTTTTAAAAACAACATGAAGATTACCTCCCATCATCTGATGATAACCAGTCTCGTTTTCAGGTCCAACCTCAGGCTGATCCCGCTTCTGCTGCTGTTTCTTGGTTACTCTCGCGGGATGCCACACGTTTTAAGATTTGGTAAGAATCTTTTTGACGATATTTCATCTTTGTGACAAAGCCGATTCACGCTATAGGCTATACTCTACTGACCACGGCGAAGCGGCGGATGTATAAATGTGCTCTGCTCTTGTTTTGTTCCCTATTAAGTGTGTAGAATTAGTTGACCCTCTCTAAAAGAAAAGATTAGTTTCCGTGGGTTGTCATTTAAATGATACTCTTTCTTCATAATACTGTGACATTTTGTAGTGTGGTCAATGAGTTTCTTTTCTTAAGGGGGAGTATAACTCCTTGGTGGTTCAATAGCGTTTTCAACGAAACTTTAAGTCAGTCACACAGCAATTCTGGGTGGCTGTAACTCGTACAGTAAAAGGATCAATATGCAACAGTTTATGGTTTAGTTGGTTGCGAATGAAGCTCAAGAAAACATCACTCCGGGGATTTTATCTCCTCACCAGTAGCTTTTCTGGAGGAGTCCTGAATCTCCGTGGTCTTTTATAGTGCCGAGTTCACAGCATGCTCTCTGCAGTAAATATTTACATGTAAACATTACCCCGAGCGCAGATCGATCACTGATCTCTGAAAAGATAGATTCAATATACTTGGCGGTACTTCTCATCTTTAATTCCACTGGAGTGTTATTCAGTTGGGTATCCACATGGTTTGCATGTGCTTATTGTTATCAACATTGTTAAAAAACATGGCTCCAGTTTCCAGAGATGGCTGGGATACCCCAAGAGAGAATCATCTCTCATAGCCATAGGTTAATAAAGTGTGGCTTAATAGCCCAAAAGCGAATTTGTCCCTTGTCTGAATAGAACTGTAAACAATAATGTCTAGCTTAGGCTGACAGCTGTTGATTGATGTCTATTACAGTTGCCACTAAAGTGCATAATGGTTCACAATTTCAAAATAGTGCCATTAACCCCAGAAGAACAGAAACCACAGCCTCTTGTGGCTTCCTGCTTGATTATACCCATCTCAGGGTGGCTTCTCGGCTTCTCCTGCCGCTTTCTGTTGCATTTACAGAAAACATATTGGATTCCCCCCCACACCCCCAACCCCAACAGTGGATGTGTTGACAACACATCCTTACAATCCCCAATTTTCCCGCGGGTCCTGTTTAAGAGTCAGGCCTCGTCCACATGAGCCGCCGCTATGGCAACGGGATGTGCTTGTCTTCCTGCTGCCTTCTCATCCCGATGAGCGATGACCAGTCTCACACATTGTCTGACAGACGCCGGCCGTAAATTCAATAATATTTTGGAAGAATGAAAAGTCACTGCGCTGAATTTTCATGCCGGCATAATGCCACTAAATTCATAGAGGACAAAGTGAAGCGGGATGGCTTTATGGATATTTTAAACTTCAAAGTGAAAACTGCCATGGCTACCTCTTGATATAAATGCTTATTTGTATGTATTTCATTAAGGCTAAGACGATTTCATTTAGACCGTTTTTGTCTGTATCCCGTTATACTAAATATGTCACTTCTGCTCAGCCTGCACATTGGATCCGTAGGGCATCTGGCATCAGTAGTAAGATAGACATGACCATGCAAGATAAGAGATGATTCATGTCACAGATCTTTTGCTCTGAGGTAAAGCTCATGCTTGATTTTTTTTTCTTCCTTTACTAAGGGCAGCTGAGGTGGCCGGAGCGCAGCTAAAATCGGGGTCTGTCTCTGTCCATGGTCCTGACCGAGCAGCTAAACAAGCCGCCGTGCCGCTTGTTCAGGACTGCGGACAGCGACACACACGGGCTTGGCAGCTCCAATGCCTGTTGCTGAACAAAAAAAAAAGAAAAAAGCATTTCTTGTGTTTTGCAACACAGTGAAATATGTTATATAAAAGCTATAATCTTCGATTTCTATGGCGTCATTTTCTCTTTCACTCAAGTAGTACCCATTTCAATATGTGTTAATAGATGCTGCGTGGATCAGTCTCTTTAGAGAAGGTGATACAGCTTACTTAGGTCGTTTGTAATTGTTGAACCACAACGTGGGTTTCAAAAAGAGAAGGGAAATTTAAGTATATGTGTTTTTGTGTGGGTGATTTCATTAAAAAAAAACATGTTGGAGAGGTAATGCAAGTGCTCAAAGAACGAGAGAGATGGAGAGAGAGAGATGAGAAATACAAAAATACCTTTAAAGACACTGGAGACCATTGGTCCTTTTCCATAGCTTTTCCTGTTCTGCAGGATGTGCTTAGTCAGCACATAATCCCAGCTGCTCCTGCAGGAGGCTGGCTAAATGAGGAGGTCAGCTCCCCTGGGTCCGTCTGTTCCCTCCTTGCCCCACGCTCCATTCTGCCCAGACAGGCGGCTCACATTGTTCAACCGCTGTTCTTCTGTCAGGCTGAGACCTTTACACACTCACACACACTGTAACAGTACAACATAGTCAGCCGTTTGTATTCACAGCATCGAGCTCAATTTGTAGAGCGACAAGTGTTACAGGAAAGGTGGGGGGAAAACGTGTTCAGGCTACCAGCTGTAGGTAAATATGTTGAATAAATTCCACATGGAATTTGATTATTTTGTAAATTAGTCTTCATTTATGACCCTCACATGTAGGTCATTTAGTTAAATACTGAAATGGAGCCTACATATTGTCTTCCAGCCCTTCATGTCTGTAGTTTTGAAAGCACTAGATACCACTAGAAGTACTCCCTGGTCTCCGAGGGTCCAGAGCATGATGTTTTGTTCCATTTACACCTTGGCAGTGACAGTAAATGTAATCTGACATGTAGCTGCTTATTGGTGCAAATAGCAAAACATGGTATTGAATTAATTTGAAAGCTTGAGTGTGGCTCCTTTCTTGACAATTTTACTGAAATGATAGCAGTGATATGTAAAGATGATGCAAAAATAAAGTCCTCTCAGCTGTCATATATTCCAAGTTGGTGTTCAGAGTGATTGGGATTCAGGCTGTTGTTGAAACCTCTGAGGCCTGCTCATTGGTTGCCTAAAACAAAAAATAGGGGATTGATTTCTTGGAAATTACATCACTGTTTAGGAACATAATCTTATTTAGCTGTCATAAATAAACATTCTGGTGCAAAAGTTTGAGTCATGTACTAATCGGTAAATGTTTTACTCATTAAATGATGATTTTCTTTAATTCATCAATAACAGAATTTTTCAGTGATTTAGAAATTCTGTAGTCCATAGTTGGTCTGCGGCTGTGAGGTTGAGTGTTAACATTATCACTATAATCTGCAAACAGCATTGGCAGATGCAGTGTGGCCCTGGGCTGTCAGCTACGCCTGAAAGCATTGTTGACTCAGAGTTGCTCGCTCTGTTTGTTTATTTCCTGGTTATGTTTTTATTTTCCCAGTATAGACATGTGTGTGGAATAATTTCAAACTGAAACGCATTCATTTTTTTCATTTTGGAAAAAGAAGAAATCAGTTATTTTCTTTCTGTCAACTACAAAAAGACAAAACCTCCTCGGGGGAAAGCAAAATTCATCTAACCTCTTCCACAATGCCGTGCCAATGTCCAGGTCTTTTATTGCATTTAACCAGTCTTTATCCTTTCAACTAATTTACGGTGCAGTAAAATTATAAAGATGTTGAGAACAAGCAAGGGTGGTGGGAACAAATTCAAAAGGACTTAGTAGTTAATTGACTTTATTTGCTTTCGCTGTCTGCCAGCCTGAATTATCTGGAGTTCAGTTTAGGATTTCGAGAATTATGGATAACACAATGTGCCCTGGCCCACTGCCAGCATGTTCACAGCAAATACATTTAAATACACACAAAGCTGCTTAAAATATTCATGTGTCACTTGGCCTTGCTGTAGCTTATAGAAATGTGAAAGTATCTCTGCTGGCAAATGATTTCCATGGTTTAAAAATACCCACTGTGGGTTTCAAGAACAAAGAGGAGATCTGCCTTACATTAGCATGCAGCACTGCACATGGGCTTGAAGCAGAGAACTATCTAGATGGATTTCAAAAACATGTTTACAGTCCTGAGTCTTTGAAGGTCTTGTTGTCATGCCTCAGTTACAAAAAGCTCAATGTTGATTAATTCAGGGTGCAAATTTCTTGCCATTTTGAAATGGCAAATATCTGTGAGGTATGAAATTAGTTTTCTTGCTGTGCTCAAAATCAACTCAACGTTTGTGAGATTTACCAGCAACATTTGAAAAGTTTATTTACATAGAAGGAGGCTTTAGCTGATTGACCTTGTTTGTAGTGTAAACAGCTCTAGCATGACTGCCTCTTTTGACATTATTTGGAAATTGAATACATCTGAAACCTGTGTTCTTCCCTTGTAAGCATAACTTCTGTATTGGCTCTCATTATGCACAACCTTTCACTCATTGTCATCATCAATCGTGAATTTCCCAGCAAAGGTTAGGGGTTATATGTGCAATTGTTCTGTGAAAACCTCCCTTGAGAGAAGCCCTGCAGCTTGTCTTGCTGCCTGGTTTTCTGGTTCAAAGCTGACTGAAGGTCAGCGCTCTCACATGGAATGATTCTTTTTTTCTGTCCTTTTGTTTTTTTGTATTTTGTTGTTTTGGAGGGGGGACTTTTTTAATACACAGAGAGCTGTCCTTCTCACAGTCCCTCTAAGGGAGATGGTAGAAAATTTGATGTCACAGAGAGGTGTGAGAAAGCAAGAGTGTTTGTTAGAGAGGAAAAGAGAAAGGGAGTTCGTGTAAAGTGTGAGTGAGAAGGAAAACAGTGAGTGTTGAGGCCAGCAGATACAGAGTAAAGATAGATTAGTTTGCCTCAGAGCAGTCCACTCTCAGCCCACTCTCAGTTGTGGTCTTTTATTACTGTTTTCTGATGGCTTCTGTGTGGAGAGACAGAAAGGAGAGTAGAGTATGCTGTGGAAATGTAGTGGGAGGCCAGAAGTCATGCACTGCATCTCTGAATAAATGTCAGCAGAATCGTATTAGCATGCTGAAAATTTGCCTGCAACTACAGATACGCATGAAATAGCTTTTACAGGAGAGAAACACATTGCTAACACAAATGTCCTTGTAGTTCCCTTGAAGAGCTAAACCCAAAATGTGTTTTTATTAGGCTTTATTAGTGGTCTGTCTCAGCCTCCAGCAGACTGTAAAATGGTGGGAATCAATAAAAATCAATATGTTGGCATTGCTAAGAGGAATAATAAAAAAAGAAAGGAAAGGAAAAAACTGAGCAAATGAGCAGTGCCAAATATCGGATCCCCATTTCTTTGTATATAACAAGTTACCATTTGTGCAAATACAAACATAAAAAAAGAAAAGAAAAGATAAATGTACACTAGAAAAAGGCCATGGGATTGTTCCCATAATGCATCTCACTGTGAATTAATGACAAGTGTAAGCAGCCGCAAGCTGCAGTGACTTAAGTAGAACTATTCAGTTTCTTAGTTCATTTACTCTCAATTGTTCTGGCTTTGCTTCAAGAGGTGTGAAAATATAGCTCTTTGGCTAAGTGGAAAGAAAAAAAAAAGTTTTACGTCATATGTGAGGCTAACATGTACGACCTTAGACTCAGACTCAACTGTGGTAATTAGCCGTAAAGTGATCGCTTAATAGAGAGGAACAAACCTGGATTGTCAGTTGTTTGTTGTGGAAGCTGGAGATAGCGCTAATTGGTGCAAGAGTAAATGTTTATTGTGTATTTGCTCTAAGATTAATACTAGCATGGATACTGATTGTGGGTTTTTTTTTTCTCTTGCTAAAGCTCCGTTTTTAAGTTTTGAAAATGCAGCTCACCCTTTTACACACACACACAGATGTGTGTATATCTTTTTAAAGAGAGTTCTTTCTTTCTGAAAGCAGTGGGAATTAGGTGTATATTCCAAGCACACAGCCCAAGTAAACATATCTGAAGGCACATGCACCATAAATGAAATCATTGACGTCCAAACTACATGGGATTCTGAAGTCGATCGATTACGGAAAGCCCTCCGGCTGTGTTGGCAATGATGTGAGGCTCCGATCAGGTAGGGTAGTGGTGCTTCACCTTTATCACTTGCCAAGCAAATAAAGGACTGAGAGGAGGAGTGAAACAACAGGCTGAAGGAGTGAGCAATATTCAAGCTCCCATTGACAACACAGCCTGTCAGATGTATGAACATTTCTCTGTGTGAACCAAGGACACAGGGAGAAATATGCTCTGTGGGGGGACATATTGAGGCAGGCTTACTTAAAATCATGTTCTTTGAATCAGCGTGATGCTCTTTTGTCCACAATGCACCAGGGCTATGCAAAATGCTTCCCCTTTCAATGTTGAAATTATTTTTTTTTCTGTCTTTTCTCCTTTTTTTGCTTTGAGGACTTGTAAGCATTTAAAAAAGCTTTCAAGCATGTATTGTTCTGGGGAAAAAAAGGAAAACTGAGATTAGAAAAAATGTAGGGGGAAAAGTAGGTGCATTTATGTGTAATTCAGCAATTAATGAATTGCTCAGAGGAATTGGGGAAACAATTTGACAAAGCTTTAATTCTCTTTATTGTGGCTTCAGCCTTTGATAGTGTTCCCCATTTGTTTGCTATGACCCACCAATAAGCCCCTTACCCACTCACACAAAGCATTTCTGTGGATTGCAATAGACTTAGATTGATTTTCCCATCTTGCACAATCCGTTGTAAGATTTTGAGGAGACATAATGAAGCCAATCGGCTCCATTTCCCTGACACAGCTCCCTGTCATCTATACCCACACAAGGCCATTGGTTTTTTTCAACATGACAAAGGACTCAAAATTTGCTACCCAGCGGGGTGTGATTGTATGTGAGAAATGGTGAAATATAGTTGACATCATATGAGGAGATAAATTAAAACAAGGCTCTTGATTTTCCATCAATTTCATCTCTATTTTGTCTCTTTCATTTATTCTCGAGAGACATTTTCTTGTTTATTGAATAAAGTGAGCATACATTTTTGAGGGACTTCATTGTTTAGTCTGCTTTTTCATGTGTATGCCTCTGGCTATTTTCCTTACAAAAGTCAGTGTGCAGGTCTCTTGTATTTCCTTCCCATTCTGCTATTCTGCAATAGCTTATCTGTTTGTCAAACAAGTGTGGAAAAACTGACACACCTTTGCAGCAAAGCATACCTGCAGCTCTGATCATCAGCTAGCTTTTGTATAACATGGGAGGCTGATGAAGCCAAACCAGGAGCTGACATTTTCCTGCCCTGCGGCAGAGCGAGAGGGGAGGGTGCAGGTGTCCGTTCAGGTCTAATGGGCCATCCATTCAGTCCTTTAATTGAGTGTCTTTTATCTGCCTCCAGTGACCTCTTTTATTCTCAGTTTCTCCCTCTCCGTTTCATTCGCTCCTCTGTTTTTTGTGTCCCTCTGCTCCACCTCTTCCTCCTTCCTTCCTTCCTTCCTTCCTTCCCTCACCAGTTCAAACTCTTCTCATTTTGGTTGTCAGACACACATACATACATCCCATTTTCAACATAATGGGCTTATCACTTGTTGTTTTCTAAAATCCATCTGACGGGCGGTGAGGAGACAGTATGACGGCACGGTGCACTTTCAGCATCAAATTGATACCCAGAAAATAGAGCTTTCTGGCCATTTTACTCCTTTTTTTTACCCATTTCTTTCCATTTGTCCTTCACTGTCCTTTCCCTCCCTTTGGCTCTCAGCTTGTCTCCTCATCCTTTCCCTACTTTGTTCCTCTTTTTACGATTAAGCCTTACTTCTTCCTGTCCTCTGGTCTCAGTGTCCTTGTGCACAATGGCACAAATCCTCATTCGACATATTGCAGACTTTGATTTTTTCCCCCCATTCTCCTTTTTTTGTATCAAGCCCAAAAAATATATTTTAGTTTCATGTTTTCACTGAACTTTGCAATCCTGCAGTTGAACATTGGACTGAAACTTAAATGCAAGGAATGCCGTTTTACATGACACCTATTTGTCTCAAGGCTTAAAATCAACCCAGAATTGTCCACTCTATTGTCTCTAGAGTTGTCACAGCAGGAGTAGCTTATTGAGAGCTTTAGTTTTGTGCATTGAATAATGTATACATATTTTTTTTTTGTATTTCAAAGACAGGGTTTGCCATTAACTTTATGAAACTATTTGAACAAATGTATTCAATGAAAATGAAAGATTGCAACAATCAGATTAACAAAATCCATTCAAAGAAAGAAAAGAAAAATAAATTCTTATTTTTGCCCTATGAAAACCCTGCTGTGAGAATTAAAAAGCTGCCCCCTGAATTAATTCTTGACCTTTGGCTCCAAAGAGAGATAACATCTGCCCCTCTACAAGAAAGATAGTCTAATTTTACAGCCGTTTTGTTCCAAATTACAATGGGTAGAGAGTAATACAGACCTATTGTAATAAGCAAGAGAACGGTGAGAATTAATATGAGAGCAACGAAGGGAACGGAGAGGACGATGGAGTCTTGTATAATTTGCTACGACCTAATTGCGACATTACAATTTGAGGCTCTTTTTAGCTCCATGCCAAGATCTGTTAAATATGATCAATTTTACAGAGGTTGTGATTTAGATTAAAACTATTATCTTCTTGGAAAAGACTGATTTCATGCATGAAATATAAACATTTGCAAACAGTAAAACAGCCCTCTTTTTTGGCAGGCATGCTGAGAGACAGTTGGAAATCCCTATACTTAACTTTGAGATTTTTTTTTAATTATTACTATTTTTTTATTCTGAGCTTTCAGGATTACTCAGTCAAATTCTTATCCATATTAATTTCGTTGAGCCATGCATCCTGGGGGCTGGAGCACCCTGGGACACTTGAGACTGTCCATCCTGCCTCATATTTCTCATCTGCCATGCCATTAATGGCTGTTTTATCACAATGGGGAAAGTGATTATAAACCAGTGATGCACATGCATAGTCACAATGTTCTCCAGGCTGGACTCTTAGCTTGCAGTGGATAATTAGCATCTCTCACATGTGCTTAGGCTTGATTAAAACTCAGTTTACAGAGAGCTGTGCTGTGAGGTCGCCATCTGTCACCTGCAGAGGCCACCATGAGATGTACTCTTGCCTGAGAGAGTGAGAAAGTGAGTGTGTTTGATAAAGGAGTGCAAAAAATATGGGATACAGACCGAAGTGGCTGAGAGAAGGGAGCATTTTATTAAGTAAGTGCTCCTGTTCGTTCCTTATGGGCTATATATTAGAAAAAAATCACATATTTTCTGGGCTGGCAGAAAAAGCTTCTAACTGCAGTTTTGAGAGTTGTATTATTTACTTGAACTATTTCACTTTATGCTGCAGTTTTGGGAATACTTTGTTTATCATTAGAATGAAAGTCAGGTAGACAGTGTGAGAACTCCACAGCACACATAGCCACTCTGTATGGAAGTCAGGGTATGATTTTTGACAACTGCTATGTGCATTGACTCTTTTTCATTTCCTAAAAATACAATGTTTCTATGCAATGGCTGCAAAATAAAATTCATCAAAATCTAATGCCACATTTACATATCCTTGTGCCTGATATGATTTGCAGTACTATACATTTTTTTCCCTGAGTTTAGACAATTTATTTCTATAAATTTTGTTTCCATAGTGATAGTATTTCTTGAATATTTCATATTACAGCCTGAAATACTTGGGCATTGGGAAGGATGCATTCAAAAGTAAATTCTCATCCATCTGTCAGATGCAGTGAGAACAGATTCCAAAGTGCCCCGAAGAAAAACAATATAAAGGCAATTGAAAACTATCTGCTTGGAAAGAGTGGAAATATTTATTGAGGCTTAACTGGTTTCTTTCAGGCACTGTTGAATGATGCATCAAGAACACTGCTGCCATCTCTTTTTTTGTTATATTACCTTCACTGTCAATATGTTGTATATCTAACCTTTATAGAATAACTAGATAGGCTACAAACCTAGATTTGCAAAGGATGGTACCATTCTAAACTGAACAATTAGTTTAATCTCTGTATGATCTGTTGAGAGTTTTTAATATTTGTACAATGTAGATTTTCATTTTCTTTATTCATTAAATCAAAATAAATTTTGAATTTTTATGTATCTTTAGAAATATGTAGTATTTCTAATGAAAGACCAGTTTTTTAAATGTTGCATAGTACAGGGGAAAACAAGCCTTTGATAGTTCTTGTTTGACACTGAGTCTAATTGGTGCCCTCCACCATGGCTTCATGTGTGGTATGATGTAAACAAAGCCAACATTTTCAGCCTGTCAGATCATTAACTTTTAGCATTAAATCAAGAAATATTTGCTGTAATCACCTTTTATCTCACCAAGTTGTGAGTAAATTATGGTTGAAAAAAGTCTTCAATATATTTGTCTTGTGTTGTTGTTTGTTCTGTTAGCGTTCACCGTGATGTTTCATCAGTGGGATGACCCAATGTTTCATCCTTACTGCATTATCTAATCTTATTATCCACAGATATTTGTCCAATGTCCAAAACCAGATCATAGATTTGATGATACATAGTAAACCACATTGCTGTTTGTAGTTGGATACTGTGGTTGCTTTTTCGCTTGCAAGCAGCGTTGGCAGGCCTGTATGCACCTTTCATCAATAAATCTGAGCAGGGTATTTAGCAGGTGAGCTGTCTGATATGCTGTTTGAATGGTGTTCAGACTCCTCTCCTTGCAATGCTGGTGTGCAAAGACATAGTAATGGAGCAGACTCAATCTTACTCTGACTTTGATGTGGAAATTTCACATTGATTCTGTAGGATCAGCAAAACCCAAGTCAACCAGTTTTTAAATGGTACATGTATATTGCATTTATAGTACATTTTTATTTAATCTATAGGTTTTCTTGCTGATACATCCTTACCATTAAAATCAGAAAATCATGTTCTGATTTGTATTGGTTAGTCTTTATTCCCTGCAAGCATTTCTTTTCTTTGTTTTACTTAGACCTTCCTTTTAAGTTGTGTGTATCATAAACCTTATTAATGTGTTTACTCTTCACTGGATGTATATTTAACCTCAACAAATCAAACATGTGTTCATAGGATTGTTTAACAGCATCTAACAAAAAAAACTGTCTTGTGTTATCATGGCATGTTGATTGTTTTCACGAGACAATTTCATTGAATTAAAGCTAAATTAGTTAGTCAGTGAAACATTGGTTCAGTCTTCAATTTCTATGACAGCTGACAATTTATTTTTCAAAATACTACAAATAGTCTTCAGTTCAGAAATTGAAAGAATTTCATGTACATTTTTCACTATTTTCTGATTCACAAACATCCCAATTAATCCAAGCAGCAGCGGTATAAGCAGCAGTTAAACAGAAAGTGAAATGACCATTTCTAGTGGCCCCACATAGAATTATATGTTCTGCACTATTGAGTGATAATTTTCAGGTCTAGAACACTTCAGTGCATGTGCCAATTTGGGAAAACGCTTCTCATTGTCTTTGTGTGTCTGTGTATGTGTGAGAGAGAGAGAGAGAGAGAGAGAGAGAGAGAGAGAGAGAGAGAGAAATAGAGAGAGAGAGTGAATGTGTATGTGTGTGAGTGTGTGTGCGTGTGCAAGGACTGACACTGAAAGCTATGTTTTTCTTTCACTGTGTTTGTCCAAGCATTTCCTTAAGCACAGCACTATATTCCTCCAGATTGTGTGGAAAGATTTAGGTGTGTCTGCACTGCAGCTGCAGGAGATATGCTATCAAAATAGTGCATCTTCACTGAAATTTAAATTAAAAAGTACTTTAAGAATCCCAAAGGGAGTTTGATTATTGCAATGTTTTATTTGCATTTTTAAAAAAGGGGGGGGGGGGTGGAATAAATAAAAAGGTAGGTTGATCATTGATATTCTCTCTGGCACAAAGAGTCATCATACAATGTTTTAGTGGTGGGCAATATCATCTATTCCCAAGTGTAGACACATATTTCTGCAAAATGCATCTGTATTCATCTGTTAGTGTCGCCAAGTGTGTGCACTTAGTGCTCATGCATCTTAATTTCACAGTAGTTGGTATTTCTTTTCAGTTGCATTTGCAATTCGAGAGCAGTGGAGAGCTTGGAAACCACCAACAGACAGAAGTCATTTAGGAATTCAGTAATTCAAGGCCTGTGGAAGTGTACTCACAGTTTGGCACAATTAGTACCAAAAAGGGGTCCCCGCTTGACAAATTAGCACACAAAATGTCAGCCGGTAGTTTAGCACATCCACAATGAGTCTTGCAAATTAGCACATATTTTGAGGAGGGAGCTGGCACATTATTATGAATTGAGAGAGCCTTACAAATTAGCACATCTGCTGCCAGCACTCAGAATTAATACATGTTATATGATCACTGCTTTAAACTTGGAGCTAGGTTGGAGACGATAGTCACTGCACACACTTCTAATTGAGGACTATGTGCTCATTATAAGAGATTGATGAGATTGATCTTGTGGCAGTGGACAAGCTAATTATTACACTGAGTACAGCTGAACTCAGGTATCATTGAATGCTGCAGGCGTGAGCTTTAAATTCTTAGATCAGTCACTTTTCCCTGGACTCAGTTGTTTCTTATCCGACAGTTTTGTTTAGTCTCAATCGTTGTAGTGCTTGTTTGTGTGTGTTCACACTTGTATGGTGAAGTGTGTGAGTCAGCCAGGGGCTTAGCATCCAGCAGTGGCAGGTGACAGTCCACTCCAGTGTCAAGAGGCTTTATGGTGACATGATTGATTTTTTTCTGCAGGAAACGCCAACAACAAGCCAAGTTATAGTCTTATTGTGTCATGTCCATTTGACACACTGATCAATTAGAAGTATAGATTTATTGACTTACTCCCTGTTTTGATTTACTTTAAATGATGCTTAGACCACTTTGAAAACTCTTCCATTCTCAGGACAGTATCCATCTAAACAGAACTAGAACAACATAGCCTACTACTTTTAATGTATTCTTTTACAGAGTTCTCATTCATTTATGTGATTGGTGCATTGTATTTTAAGTTTATGAGTGTTTTCATAGTTATGTTGTTTTGGAACTCCTAATCGAAAAACCAATTCTGTTATTTGATAACCATTTAAATCTTGATTTGAAATTATTGTTTTGAAATGTTTTCTTCGTTTAGTTTCTTTTGAAAGGAAATTATTCTATTATATTGGTATTTCATGAAGTATATCATCTGTTGTACTCCATTATTGTCAAATTATGCAGCTCATTTTATGCCACACCTTTTACTCTCACCATTTAATTTTATTCCATTAGATCATAGCTTGTTCATAAATACCAGTCAAGCTGAATAATCATCATTCTCTTTATAAATAATTCTTGATTAACTCTGAGCCAGCTGCTGAGCAGCACTAACTAGTAATGAGTAATTTATTGCTAATTACTTAATCATTGGTTACTATTTTTGTAAATTCTAACTTTTCACTTGCAATGTTCATCATTATTTGATAATCCACTTAACTAATGAAAAACAAGAAAGAACATGAAAATAGCCACTAAAGAAAAGTGAATAATCGGTGGCACATGGTATTTATTTTGTGCCATTTAGCAGCAGTCCCAGAAATAATAAAGACTAATTTATAAATAGACAAATAGACAAATTTTCACACACTCATCAAGTCTTTCATTTGGGGTTATTCAGAATCATCTCAACACCAGTTTATTCTTTTATCAAGTCATTTGTTGATTTGTTCCTCACGCAGTCCTCCATCATTACTCATATTTTTTGCACCATATTGTACAGCTTTCCTCACATACCAAGAAGACACAAACAAGAATGTGTTAGTATTCTACTTAGACAAAAAGGAACAAAGAATAAGTTCACTATTTTCCTTATCTTCCGACAGAACCCATGTATTACAGGGTGCTGTGACTGAGCACAGGCAAGTGAAAATGTATTTATCAAATAGTGCACTCATATGTATCACCTCTGTTACAAGCAATATAGAGACAGCAAGTCTCTCTGTCCATGCATGTGGACCACAAGAAAGAATGTCACACCTCAAAAAAACAAAAAAAAGTGAGACAAATAAATCCATACTCCGCAGTAGATTTCTGTACACACTTCTCCTATTTGTGGCTTGTTTTTTGTGATATAATAGCACACACGAGTGTCCTGCATATATGATAGATCCCATGCTCTGGTCATATGTCTGGGGATTTTCAGGTAGAGGCTGTGCAGCACAGGAAGGTCAATCTAGCCCTCTACCAAGGGGAGCTTCAGATTAATGACCAGGGGCGGCAACTCTCCGCAGGCCTTCATGCATCATGTCCCATTCACCGCCAAACATGTCAGGGAGCGTTCCCACTGGGAATTTCAGTGATATTTATGGAGCGCTTCCATCACTTTTGCCTCCTGCCTATTGGCTCTGAACACTGATCCTCAGTGGCTGAAAGATGGAGGCAGACAGAAACAGGGCATGAGGTTGTAGTTGGTATAGGGATGTAGTGGGTGGTTGGAGGTCTTAAAGCCTAACTGAGGGACGTTGTGTGCATACCTGAGCCACTTGCCTTAGTGACAGGGTTTCTTGCCAGTTGCCATGGCAGCCACCCTACAGCCCACCACCATCCTGCAGCTGCACTCCTGGCCATTAGTCACAGACACATGTTATTCATATTGTCACAACTCCCTTCCTTCACCAATCAGCTGCTCAGATTCCAAAGCTACCAATACTTGGCCATTGTATAGATGTGTCACTATGGGAACATATCCAACTTGCATCTCCCATTTTACAGAACATCCTTGAGTCGAGAAAGCTGGCGATTTTTCCATTCAAAGAGTTTATAAGTAACCATTTTATTTAAACAGCTATTCTCTCTGCAACTATCTGCAGTGCACTGAAGACACAAACATGAAGCCTTGGCTTTCTCAAAACTGCTTGAAAAAAGAATATTTTTTTCAACATGAACTTCAAGGCGAGTCTATTACTACTGTTTGTGACACATGCCAGATGAAGTTTTTCTGTTTTACAGAAATAAATTTTAAATGAACTCCTCTCTGTTAGAAGATAAATCAGTGGAAAATTTGATACATGATGTTCAATACAAAATATGTTTCATTAACCCTGAAGAAATTTTAAGAGTATAAAATAAACACTCTTCTGCACGGCTCTTTGCGTTTGACTTCTCTCCCTTCCACACACACACCCACACACACTAATATATACATACACACGCACACACAGACCCTCAGATCAGCTGGCCTGTTTTCTCGTCAGGGTGATTATCCAGCTCATAACTCACTCAGACCTTTCATTTACGCCATAATTCACACCAGTCCCAATGATGGTGACTCCATAATTCACACACACGTACACACACCCACTCCCCCCCCCCCCCCCCCCCCCCCACACACACACACACACACACACACACACACACACACACTCACTGATTATCTCAGCTGTAACTCACTCACCTGCAATCAGACGGACCACAAAAGCAAGCAAGAGGAGGATGGATGGAAGGATGATCGAGGGACTGTTATAAGACTTTAATCAAGCTAAATATGCAAGAAACCCTACATTGGTGAAAGTCTTTTCCAAGGTGCATAAAGTCCACTTGGGAGAAAATGTCAAAATCATCAGTCACTGCAATCAATACCTGGGTCTACAGCTTTAAAAAGATTAATCATAAATTTATGTAAAAAAGTAGATTCCAAGGAGGAGCAGACAGCAAACCGTGATCATTTGATTTTTAATTTCATTTAGCAATGTAATATAATGTTTGACATTTGGGATTTGGAATCTTGTGTGTTCTTAAAGGTATCTGATCTCAATTAACCATACCACTGCATCCAAGTTATACTCTCCATTAGATAAATCTGATGAGCATAACTTAAGACAATTATGCTCAGTTTCTCATTCATTCAAATGACATGGTAGTATACTGATTATCTATGAGATCAAACCAAGAAGATTTCTGTCTTCAGTGACAATTCTTCTGTGTTTGTGCTTTTGAAGATTAATGTGCCATTCCAGTACAATGAAATGTCATGAAAAGCAACATGTCCACATCATTTTTCTGCTTAGAAAAAAGAATAACAAAAAAAATACATATCATTATAGCACAGTCAATTTCATAGAAAAACACAAACATGTGCTTTAGTGCTTTTTAAAGTATGCCCATCAATTTTATGCAACACTGCATCCTCTTCCACTTAGGCTCAGTTTTGATGATATATGAATAATAATATAAAATAGAGTGAAAGACCCCGATATATGGCTGCACTATGGTGACAGTGATAAATCTCACTTCCCTGGGTTAATGACATCTTCTTTGCCCTCCTGCACTCATTTTCTATCATTCCCAGCCGTGGCCAGATGCTATTTATAGTGGCTATGTCTATTGCTATACAGCTATCCCTCTCCCTTTCTTGCCTCTTTTAAAAATGCATCACTCTCTGTCTTTTTCTCTTTCAATCTGACTTTTCTCTCGTTCTCTGTAATTGAATCAATAAACAGGCTCTAAACTTTTTCAGTTTGGATTTCATCAATCCGGCTCTCTGCCCTTTGAGAGGACGAGAGCCGTGGATGGACTCCTGAACTCCACTCTAGTCCCCAAGAGTATTTCTCAGAGCTGCTCTCACAGCCCCCTTTCATCTTTTTCCCCTCATGCATTCTCTTTTAACTTTGAATTCAGCAAAGCTTTCTTAAGATTCAGTCCACTTTCAAAGGTGCACCAACTGTTGGAAGGTATTGTTTTTTTTTTAACTTTTTTCTTTTTTTATTCTGTTTGTTTTTATTGATGGAAACAGTTTGATTCTGATGCTGCACATATAAGATGGTTTTACTTTACCATCCAAATCATAGGCACATGAAAATATTCTGTCACCATTCTCACTAACACCATTTAATCCAGTTTTTATGTGTTCCTTGGCATATAAAAACATGATCATGTAAATTTGATTGGAACAGTTAGAGACCGACATAAGTGGCCTAATGAATACAGGTGAATTATGTTTGGCATAATCACAAAATGAGACACACTCACCAAGGTTGGGCTCAAACCCTTTCCTTTATTTGTGATTCTGAACCATTATGATTGGACATATGGAGCTTTAATCATTTTTTTCAGCCCAAAATAATTGACATGGATTTGTTTGAACTTGACAGCACCTTACTATGCTGTGGTAATTATTTTCTGTGATGGTGAAACTTTATGTTTTGTTGGATTTTTGTTTTTATTTGTGGGCATTGTAAAGTTGTATTCATATATACCCAAAAAATAACAAGATTTCTCAGACAGGCACATCATTGTACTGCCATCAGGATTATCTCCCATCATCAGTCAATATGAAGCAGAGTTGATTTGTTTAAAAATTTTTATGCCATAATCGTATGATATTGGGTGTTTTTTTTTTTGTTTGACCAATGGTCTCTCTGTTCTCGCCTTGCTTTAAAATCACCTACAAACTATGAATTCTCTCCCATCTACCTTTATGACTTAATTTCTACCTGCTCTCTCGCCTGGCTTTATTTGCTCTCCCCCTATTTGAGAATCATTGAAATCAATGGGACAAAATGGAACAGTGAACCTTTCTGTCAAGGCTGAGCGAGGGAGTTAAAGAAGGGCAACCGCCCCTGAACTCACCTCCCAATGCAACTAATTGCCTATAATTATACCAACTACTCCCACTGAATGCAAATCAGCTGAGATCCAAATGTTTTATCTGCAATATAAATCTGTTTCATGTCAGCGAGTGACGGAGCTATGTACAATGAACACAATAGCCTCAATAATATGAATTTAGGAGATACAAATTATTTCACTGCTTGAGCTGTAATTGCCTGCATCATATTGATTATTTACCTGAATGTGGTTTGTGTTAAGAAATCCATTGCAATTACAGTTATCTTAAGTGACTATTCAGAACTCTTATTACCTTTTTTTTTCCAACCCTCAGGGGGAATCTTTGAATCCATTGAAAGTGGCCCCTCCGGAGCAGAGGAACTAGCCTTTAAATTTGCCTTGAACACAATCAACAGGAACCGCACATTGCTCCCCAACACCACACTGACCTATGACATCCAGAGAATAAACATCTTTGACAGCTTTGAGGCCTCCCGTAAAGGTGAGTACAGGAAGATACAACACTAATGGGAAATAGTCTTCGGCAGTAAGACATTGTAGTGCGTGTTTTTCTTGTCTGTGTCTGAAAATTTTGCACTCCTCTGTAGAGAGCCCTAAAAATCTCATGATGAAACATATTACTTTTTAATAGAATAAATAACATACATGTGGCACTTATGCAAAATGACTGATTTATAGTAATTTGAACACATACTAAACACCACAAAATCAAATCAAACTGAGTTGAATGACACAAAACAAAAGGAAAATTCTGTTATTCTAAACATAACTAAAACCAAATCTGTTTAGCAAGTCATGTTTCTGATAACCATAAAGCCTCCAGGTGAAAGATTTTATTAATCAGCCTCAGAATAAATTCTAAAGATGAAACAAAACCTTTTGACGTATTCAGTTTTTTGAAAATGATTTACTTTTCCTCTTATCTCTATCTCTCTATCTCAAATATACTGGATCAGGCTTTAAAGACAACACCCTTGTATGAGAAAATATGGTCAAAATGTATTAAACCATCAAATGGGAATATACACCACGATATGCATGCTATCCCAACCAAAACTCCATTAATGGGCCATAATTTTAACTTTACATATATTACCAAGCATCAATTCTGGATGCTTATATGTATTTGGGGTGGTATAAGCCATAAAGGCACAAAGGGAGGCCAGAAAATATGCATGATCAAATTTATTGGTATAACAGAAACTGGACTTCAACTCACTGTTTCTTCTGTTACTTCCTTGCCAGCATGTGATCAGCTTTCTCTTGGAGTGGCGGCCATTTTTGGCCCCTCGCACAGCTCTTCAGCTAATGCCGTCCAATCCATCTGCAATGCATTGGGAGTGCCCCACATCCAGACCAAGTGGAAGCATCAAGTGTCAGACAACAGAGACTCTTACTATGTCAGCCTCTACCCTGATTTCTCCTCCCTCAGTAGAGCCATCCTTGACCTGGTGCACTTCTTCAAGTGGAGAACAGTCACTGTGGTCTATGACGACAGCACAGGTACAGGTACAGATGGTGTCTGTCTTCACTCTCCACTGGTGTGTCTGTTTTATATTGTGATGAATGTGATGGTTTTTAAAACCTGCAACGTTTGCACCATCAAATCTCCAGGAAAAAAAAAAAGAGGAACTAGATGAGCTACAAAACATGGCACTGCTTCTCAGAGTTCAGCGAGCACTTTGTAACCTGTCAAGTTAATTCAGAAATCAATAGCTTACTGTTCTGCCTCAGTCCTCCAGGTGCTGCCCATGTCAGTCTTCCAGGAGAGTGAGCAGCAGCATGGGGGGGGGGGGGGACCCCATTCCCCAGAATGACCCAGTGTCTCTTCAGATTAATGCTATGCAGAACTGTAGTATGTGGGGGTTGACAACAGCCATTAAGTACACATAGAGACACTTGATCTCTGAGGGTTGCTATCAAATGTGTCTGTGAGCCATTTCATCTATCCTGTAAGTTTTTAGTGTGACTCATAATATGCATAGGGCCGATCGTATTTTAGCTGAAGTAGAGTGATATTTTTATGAGGTAATGTGTAATCACTCCAAAGAAGATGATGCTATTCAAATGCTTATCCACAATTTATGACCTACTTGACATGATGCATTTAAAAGCTAAATATAAGTAAATCACAAAATTATAAATGTGTACATATTTTAAACCATTTGCTTAATGAATTTCCTCCCTTTTTTCTCAAATGGACATTGTCCTGTAGTTGTAATTTTAATTAATGCCTCTAAACATATAAAAGAAACTCTTCTATTCTATTAAATTTAATTGTCTTCAAACTATTACATTTATTGCTGTTTCTGTCCTCCTTGTATCTCTACTTACACATCTGACATGAATTTCAGTAAAAAGCCAATCCTGCAGCCTTCTATCACCCATATGTTGACCTCAGATTATATCCCAGTGGCTCATCCCACTTGCCACATTATTTCTTACTCATCTCCTTGACCTCTCTTCACTTCCTCCCCCTGAGCTCAGTACGTTAACACCCTCCATCTCCCTCAAACTGTCCCGAAGAGATGCCAAAGAGATGACCTCTCGCCTCTCTTCTCCCTCTCTTTCTGTCAGGGCCTCCTCGATGGAGCTTTTCTGGTGTAAGACACCTGACGCCCTGAAAAGTGTGACAGCTGCATAACTGTGCTGCTTCCCCCCTTCGCTTCCACCCAGTCTCAGGCTGTAATCACACAGCTTCATGCTCCAGGGCCCCGCACTGCTGATTGGAGCCTATCTGACGTCTGGCAGGAAAAACTATCGAAGGGGATAAAATATTCACACACAGCCGTTAGAAGATCCAGGGGGAAAGTCTGAAGGCATTAGCCAGAGCTCACAAACATCCACGCTGACAGTGTTTCCCAAACGTTGAGCTCCCTTGACAGTTTTTTTTTTCTTGCTTAACACCTCCCAAAGTGTCAGTAGGAACAAAAACAGGGAGAAGTAGACATGCCCCAAAGCAGGGATCTATTGGGATTACCTGAGGACAGTTCTCAGTGGTTTAGTATTCCTCCCCACTGTGGTTTCTTTCCGCAACAAGACCTGCATGTATCTATTTCACACCAATTTTTCTGTAGGCCTCAGGGAGACCCAGCCCCACTCACAGTAAGACCATTAAAGTGCTCACACAGCACTTCGTTTTAAAATAAAAAATCGGCTGAGCTATCTTAAAGTGGTTCCACATGAAAAAAAAAAAACCCATCTCACTCTAGTTCCCTCTCAAACTATCCTCTCTGCTCCATCCATTTTTATACCCATGACAAGTAATCATCTCTCCCATCAATCCGGCCCCTTTCATCCCTGGACTCTGAAGTTCTTTACTGAGGGAGAAACTCATTGTAATCTCATCACAGTATCTCCCGGAGAGCTTTCTACCTGAACGTGTGGTCGAGAAATGAAAGGTGAAGATTGTAGCTCAATATGTGACGGCGGCGTCAGGCTCCCTTGGGGAAAGTACAAGCTGGGCAAACAGAGCCTCTCTCATCAGAACACATCTGAAGTGTGTGTGAGAGAGGCAGAGGAGGCAGGATTGACCACGGTTTTCCATCACGATAAAATTGAACCTATTCGGCGCTTCTGTATGGAGTCGTGGAACACAAGAGCAAATCAACATTTTGGGAGCTTCTGTCAAATTGGAAGTTAATGTAGGAGGGTGCAGATTGAGGTTCTTTCTATTTTGTGCTTTTGGTATAAAAGAGTGCAATGTGCTGGCTTGGTGTAACATTTTCTTGATAGGTCTGTAGCAGTCTGTTTGCTTGCCAAGCATGAGTAGGAGGATCAATTGACTGTGGATTAGAAAGGCATGCATATGAGCCTTCTTCTGCTGAGAAAACCTGTTTCCAGTTGGTTTTCATGGCACCCTTAGAATCAGAGATACTTCAAAATGGCGACAGATCAAACACACTATGTTGCTGCATCTTTAAAATTCCTCTTTCATGCTATATGCACCCTCTTTGTCCACAGGTCTCATTCGTCTGCAGGAGCTGATCAAGGCGCCGTCACGATACAACATTCGTTTGAAGATCCGACAGCTGCCCACAGAGACCAAGGACGCCAAGCCACTTCTGAAGGAGATGAAGAAGGCGAAGGAGTTTCACGTCATCTTTGATTGTGGACATGAGATGGCTGCTTGGATCCTGAAACAGGTGAGGCTACCTTAATAAGCCATGATAGTTTCTTCCACTAACTGCAGAAATAAACCTTTGGACTCTTTCACAGATTGCTAAACAGATAAGAAATAATCGAAAGCACAGTGATAAAAACTTTAAGGCCCCGTACAATTCAGTTTAAAATTCATTATGTAAATAGTAAGAGAAACTAAGCTGATGGAACATTTTTGAATAAAATGAGCAATTTCATCACATTGTTTTCTGAATTTAATTAAAAATAAGTTACCTACAGTCTCAAAATCTACATAATTCCCCCTCATACACTCAACACTGAGTGCACAGGCTCATTATTCATTGATTATGAATAAGTGCTAAAACACTGAGCTCATGTGTGCTCCCTTTATTACTCTTTCTCTTGTTAAGCACTGATGCAAATGATTTTGTACCTCCTTTCTGCTCTGTACATCTTTAATCTCTTTGTAGAATATTAGATCTTGACTACTGACCCATCCTAATGGATGCTCTCCATTGCACAATAAAGTTTTTTTTTAATTAGAAAGTGTAACTCTGCTCACAGGCATGTTAAGTTCATTTAACAGAAGCACATTATTTATGAGAACTGTGGGGGTTCTTATTGAACTCAAGTCTCCTCAGAAGAATATTGCACTGTTGGAAATCTCGATACAGCATCGTGTCTACGGGAAACAAAGCAACTAGAATGATTATTTATTATACTGAATAGATAGCTTTTTATTTGTCATGTAATGCTCACCCAAGGACTTACAAGACAGCAAAAAAAAAAAAAACCTGTTAGATGGTGTGATGTGTATCAAACATTACATGAATAGAACTTCATACATTAAATTGTAAGTGTTACAAATAGGAAACATGAAAGAGGACACTTTTGGTTCAACTCTTTATGTAATGCCTTTGCCAAATATAAACAAATCAGTTTGCAATGTGCACCGGGAATTAAAAACTGTAATCTGCACTTAAATATAAATCAATTCAATAACCTTCAAATTACATACAGACACATAGGAGCACACATCTGAGGATTACTTGTTTTATCTGCATGTCATTGTCCAACAACTGCAACGCCAGTGTTGTCATGACAACAAGCTCTTTCTTTTCTTTATTTTTATTATAAATCTTCCTATTCATATGCTCACTGTAAAGAAGGAATGTGTCAGGTATTTTGCCCATTTGTGCTAAGTGTGAAATAAACAGTATCTAGATCAGTGTAAATAAAACATTTTGTGTGAACAATAGTACAAAATAGGAAAGGAAGTGTAATTTAAGTTTTTGCAAGAGATGTTTTGCATTCAATTAATTCGTTTTTTCCTGAGTCTTTCAGAGCAGTGTCAGAGTCATTTTACAAACACAGTTATTTTCTCATTGCATTTGAATGCACTTGTTTCTTTCTCTTCCTTTCTCCTTTTAGGCACTAGCCATGGGAATGATGACTGAATACTACCATTATATTTTTACCACACTGGTGAGTGCACCATCATTTTCTTCCTTTCTTTATTTTTCTTTTCTATTTACATTCTTTTTTTGTTTTGTTTTTTGCTTTTTTTGTTTTTTGTTGTCTTTTTTCACAGCACTGTCATTGGATAGTGTATGTTTTGGACAGCTTCTTTTTCTGGGCCTATTGTAGTGCAAATCTCATCTGTTTCGCTTGTTGCAAGGTAGAATTCATCCATCTGTTCGAGTGTCTGATAGCAATTTTTCTTTTCTGAGAGTAAAATTGAATACAATTCAACTCAGAGCGAGTCGAAGATAAACATCCCAGTATTTTCTTTGTGTGTGAATCATTTTGAAGCCCAAGCCGAAACCTATAGAAACAGGTAGAGTTTAAAGGCTGAGATACTGTCAAGTAGTCTACATATTCCTTGCATCTTAAGTTATCAGATGTGAAAGTTTAACTTTGTTGTATTTCCTAAATCCAGCACCAACCTTTTACCTCACCTGGCTGACCACAACTCTGAGAGTAGGAGACAAAAGCAGGTGGAGGTATTTTATTCTGACTCTGGCTGCTATTGAAGTTCTCCAAAGTTCTTTGATCTGGCCACTACAGAGATTGCTTGCTACTACACTTCAGATGAAAAGCAGTGCATCCACCCTGAGCCCAGAGAACAGAGGACTGAAAGCTCTGATAATAGCCCTGAACAGATGATACTGTCACCCATTACAGCTATTATGGCTCTAACAAGCAAGATGTGTGCTGTGTTGTTTGGAGCACAACTGGGAAGGCTCAAGAAAAGTTGGAGAAAACCAACACGAAAAGCACAGTACCTATGGATATCATTGCCCTTAATGTATCCACGTACATGTTAAAACACGTCAAGAAGGAAGGGGACTGACAGTAGTTAAGTCATTGAGAAAAGGAAGAAAATAGTGATCAGTGGCATGCTTCTGCTTGTCGGGATGGAAACATGCCTACTTTGACACCAGACAGTGTTTGGCAGAATGGGAGCCACTGCGCTGGCCTGAGCTGCTGTGTACTGGTACTAAGCCATCCATGCTGTTTTCGGAACAGCAAATATTGACCATGGCAGCCCCATTCTGCGTCCCCTCACCTGCTGTTGCTCTTTCAGCTGTGTTGTTGCGTCCCAGAGACATCTGCCTGGTTAGATGCCAGGCATGCTGTATGCAGGACAATTGGGTTGTCCTTTCACTTCCACATGATAGATGGCAATCCACCAAAAGCCTGCCTGTAACCTTGAAAGTCTTGCCGTAATCAAGGCTACTGCATCAGTATGAGATAAAATAACAGCTGAAATGCCTTCAAATGTACCTCTTTGCTCTTAGTTCTTAGACTAAAGCTGCCACCCAGCTGATTTTTCATACTTATCCAGATTAGAGCTGCCTAGCAGAAGAATAGTGAAGACAAGAAAATCCTTTAATATGTTGATCAAATACATACAGTTTTTATGTTTCTGCCTCTAGGACCTTTTTGCCCTTGACATGGAACCGTATCGCTACAGTGGAGTTAACATGACCGGGTTCCGCATTCTCAATACAGAAAACTCTCAGGTGTCGTCAATCATCGAGAAGTGGTCAATGGAGCGGCTACAAGCCCCACCCAAACCAGACTCAGGCCTGCTGGATGGATTCATGACAGTACGTATAGGCTTAAATCTTTTTATGTTGCTTAAGTAATGCACATTATGCTGTGCATGCAAAATCATGGCAACAGCTGTACTTCATTTGTCAATGTCCAAGTGACCATACACCATCTGATGGCAGACATGAAGCAAATGCACCTTTGGGAATTTTATGCTGCAGGCAGTTGAGTTTATGAAAAATCACCTTTATGGATTTATAGATGATTGTTGATGGAACAAGTCAATGTTTTGACATATAGAATACTTCATCAAAAAGAGGAGATTGACCGAGTGTGAGTTGTCAATCTTGTGCTCAGTGGTGCACAGTTCCTCGGGTGGGTACGGGAGCAGCATAAATGCCCTCTGCATGGAGCTTTGTTGAGTCTGTGTTCCTGGGTCTAAATGCTCAGTAATGAGCCGGTGTGAATGGTAATAGCCGTTTATCTGCCCTCCTGCCTCTCACAACTCTCCTCTGGGAGCATGGCCAAAATATGACAATCTGTCAGTGTTCATGCAGAGAGAGGGAGCAAATTGGATGGAAATTATGGCCTTGGTTTTTTAGGATGCCATCCAGAAAACCCAGGGATAAGGTGATTTGAAAGTGAAAAAGGGAATGGAGCTTGTCATGGACATTCAAGGTCCCTCTCTGTGTCTGTTGCTGTAAACAGTCAATTTACTCCACCTCCCTCGCAGCACCTTCCTTGGAGACAAACACCTTTTTTCCCCTTCTTTTAGCCAGCCTTTCTGTTTTTCCTGGCAGTCTGAAGATCTAGCATGAAAAATCATTGTAATGTAAGAAGTGTCTTTTCATCAAAGGCTTCCAGACAAGCCTTTGAATTCAACACAACACAGGGTGTCTTTTCATATATCATTCACAGTCTTATTTCTTTGTTACATGATCAAAAATGGCCGCACACTATCAGTCAGATTGTTTTCTTTTATTTTGTATTTGTCTCATACACATTTACAGCAATTTAACATCAGATCTTGTGAAGAAACTGCAGCACACTGCTGTAAATATAGAAATATCATATATCATTTTCCTCAAGCCGCTTTATGCTCCTCTTTTTCTCTGTGAAACACTCAAATGTAGAAAAATAAGTACAGTAGTTATGTATTCAGAAAAATTCATGCAAGGTACAAAGACATTAAGTCACTTGATTCCCCCTCAACCACCCGCCACCCCCTTACCGGAAATTAATGGATATTAGTAGTGAAATGCTGAATTGATTAATTAGTATCGCATGAATCATTTTGTCATATCTTATAGTCCTTATTGACATACCTCACTGGACTAGAAATGTCATTTAATAGTAATAAATAATAGGACCAAAGGCAAGCTTGACAAATTGCTTCATTAGTATGGTCTATTTATAAGTCCGAGGTCTGATTCATTTAATTTTTTAGAGTGTTTCCTCCTAATTCAGTTCCTCATAATGAGTGAAAGAAAAGACTGCAGCAAGAATGTGAAAGCGCTGTCGTTTTAATGGAATGAAAAGTGCATAATAGAGGAACAGTTCTGGTGATGTAGAAAATATTCAGCACCAACTTTATAAATGTGAGTTGAAATAGTTTAAGATAACTTTTGGTTATTCCATAACCCAAGTGTATTTAATTAATGTGCAGAATTGCCTGACATTTATGCTACAGCACTCTGGCCAGAGAATCCACCTTGAATGGTATCATTAAATTGAAAAGAGGGTGGACTGCAGCAGGCAGTGAGTGACCTTCCAACCCCAACCCTCCCTCCAGCCTTTTATTGCTTCTCTCCAATGCCTTGTTCTTAGTCTGTGCAGTATAGACACCTTGCTGAGCTCTGAGCTTGTTTGCACCCGGTGACCAGGCAACAGTTGTGTAGCAATGGTTACCAGGCAACGCTGTACGTGTCACCTTGTGATTTCATGAGGGATTGATTGACTGAAATGGGATGAGGAGTGGTAGGGTGGGGAAGGTGAGAGGGACTGTAGAGAGCTATGATGAGGAAGAGTAGGAGGAGGAGGAGGAGGAGGAGGAGGAGAACAGGGAGGAGGTATGGGGCGAGGATGTTAGGAGTGTTGAGAGGTGCACGCAATGTTTTCTCACACCACAAGGCATGCGTAAATGCAGGGTAGTGTAAAATCACAGTGACACACGGTGCCTTGGGTAAGGCTGAGTGTTGTCTCAGGCAAGGATGCATAATGAAAAGTCTGTCGGCAAGCTCGCATCCACAAACACGCTTGCTTCCTAACTTGTTAAAGGTGTCTCTGTCGTAGAGAAACGCACAATGAGTATGGTTGCTAATTAGTCCTGTTTGTTTGTTTATGTGTTGTTGATCTCAAAATCTCCCTTGTTGCTTGAAGTGAATTTACAGCAATTAGAGATGTATTATGTAGCACCAACAGACAGGTACATTAACAGTGCAGTGACAGGTAGAAGTTTGGGCACCCCTTTTAAAATAGTTTGTTACTTTTCATAGCTAAGAGTGGAAGAAATGATCTGATAGTCACATTTCATGAAGTTAGCTGTAATTTAAGCAGGATTATTTTATTCTATTTTTATCATTTATAGTTTCAAAATTTTAATAATCTTAATCCCTAAAGGATAACTTTGGGTATCCTGCATGGTCAGTAACACTATTTTATAATACGTAACACCCCTTTTGGCAAGTATTAGAGATTGTAAATGCTTCCCCTTCTGTTTGGGGGAACGTTCAACATTCTTTCTTTAATAGGATTTTGCCTTTGTCAGATTATTTTGTCATCTCATATGCATTACGCTTCTAAAGGCTAACCACAGATTTTCAATAATGTTCTGTAAGGCCGATGGCAAAAAATGTACCTGTTTCTTTTTATTTAGTCTATTGTGGATTCTGAGGTGGGTTTAGGACGCCACTGTGTTTTCATAATAAGCTGTTTTATTAACAATGTTTTGTTTGTTTAATTCCACCAGTGGAAATTTCTTTTTTCACAAGCCCAAAGCATAAATACCTCATCTTTCACCATTCAAGGTGGTCTTTTTATGAACATTTGCTTTCTTTATCACTTTAGCTGAAGGGAAAAGTTTATTGAGTCTTTATCGGTCTAGTGCATCGAAAATGCATGAAGTTTGTTTAACATTTGCAATTTTTATTCATTTTTGCAAGCTTCTTGTGCATGATTTGCTGATGAAGGTGCAGTAAAGGTTTTACTTCTGTTGTCTTTTTAATGAAGGTCATTTTAATTCTGAAACAACAGAACAGAGCCTTGTAAATCTTTCTGGAATTCCTCTGAAGCCAAACAGTTTTGACTCCACTTTTTTGCAATCCAACAAGCAGTTTCCTCGAAATGTTTTCTTGGTCTTTCAGACCTCAACATGACCTCCATCTTTTAGACATCATTTTTTAACTACATTACCAAAGAATGAAATAACTACCCTAAACACACTGCTGTCCTACAACCTTCCCCTACTTTGTGCTTTTTAGAGTGCTAAGCAACATCTTAGAGGAGTCAATGACTGCTGATTGTTAAGAGAAAAATTAATCTGTGAAAGTGTATATTATAAAACTTTTTTAAATAAGCATCATCTGTTCTTTTACTAATAAGCCATGGTCCAAATAAACAACTTAAGGTCTGAGAACTGGTTAAAATTCACAAAAAAAATTACCTTTTTAATTATATAAAATAACACAAAACTAAAACAATGAACAACTACCCAGGTCCAACACCAGATCCAGAATGTAAACATGATTCGGGTCAAACAATGTCGGATTATAACATCTACCATGATGTCATTTTGAAATTAAAAAAGAATATTTTTTGCCAATGATTCTGGGCATCATCTAGAAGCTGTAATGGCAAAATGATGCCCATCTCCTGAGTGTAAAGAATCCTTTGGAAAATTCCTGGATCCAGATGTTGATCCTATCAACTCCCAAATCTAATCACTTGTTCCTTTATTCCATTTATGACATTTCCTGAAAATTTCATCAAAACCTGTCCACTACTTTCTGAGTTATGTTGCTAACAAGCAGATGGAGAGACAGACAATCGTACACCACAGAAAACATAACCTTTGCGACTGGCGGAGGTAAATATTGGTTATTTATTGGAAATATATTTTTCTATTTAAAAAACTGATTGTTAAAATAGTTTGCCTTTTTCCTCTAATCACTATTAGCATCAAGAGAAATTTTGACATCCATTTGTATGCTGCAACATGTATAGATAGTTCCAAAGATTAAATACACCTAATGAAGTGAAGGTATTGTATGTTCCCAATCTGTTTTACAGGAACTTTTCTGTCAAATAAGACCATTTTATTTCCTGTATGTACATAATTTTCGCCTGCATCTAATGGGATATTTGATTGTAATATTTTGTAGTAATTTGAAGTATTTTAAGTCCCAATTTAATGAGATAAGTATGTACTTAGATTTAACGAAGGAGTAAGCCTCTCTGAGGCTTTAGACCCAGTTATTTTCCACCTCTGCATCATTTCATTGATGTCTACATTTCACCGAGCTGTAATTACCACCACAGAGAGCTGGATGTTCTCCAGTGTCATCAACATAAATGAAAATTCTGGTGTAATAGCTCATAATAATGACTATTATTAATAGAGAGCAGACATGGTGGGATTGCTTCCATAACACATCTGGGATACTATGAGAAGCATGTTTGACTAGAACAGACTAAATGAATTAAGAACATAATAAACACTGGGAAACATGTAGGTTTAGCAAACTTTTTAAGGGGTTCTGGCATTTGTGCCTAACATGGATTGTAGTTTGTTTTTACTATTACTTTTCTAAATATGTGCACACTTTCTTTGGGGGGACAAGAAAACAAATTTTTGTAATATAAGCAAAAGAGTTGGTGTATCCTTCATATTTAAAATGATAATCCTTACATTTTCAATTTTGAAGCAGTATTAATGGGCATCATTTTGCAGAAATATCTCCAGCCTGAAACTGTCTTTCTGCAATATAGTTAATGGCAGTCTGTCATTGCCCCCATGGGAAATACACTGCATGCAGAAAGGAACCAGAGGAAATGCTGCATGCACAATGCTTTGTGCAAGCGGTGATTTGCAGCAACAGCAGATAATTTCCTCTGTGTTAATTTAAACACATTGCAGTAGCCAAAACAAACTAAATCTGCAGCCTGAGTCCAGGAATACTTCATTTCTCTTTGGACTCAAATTAGGGACAGTGGGAGTAGAGGATGAAAGAGGGAGAGAAAAAGGATGGAAGCAGGTTTGTGGAGAAATGCCGAGGGGTAGAGTGAGAGAGAGAGATAAAGAGAGAGAAACAGAGAGAGAGAACGCATAGCTGCATTAATAGGCACTGCTGGGATTAGAGTGGGAGACACCCACGGTGTGAGCAAGCTGGAGAAGCCTGCTTGGTGGCAGCTATACACTCTGGTTAGATAGTGTTCATCATGTATGTTTATACTTACATCTGCTGTTCTTTATGTAAGCATTAAAGATGTTCAGCACATTCTGAAAAATGTCCGATTCAGTTTTCCATTCGATGACTCCTCTGAAGGGGGTGACTTGGCTCAGACTTGTTTCAGCACATAGTTGCCTGGAATCTGATAATAGAACACATGAATCCCATTCCCATTATGCTCAAATCAAAGAATTCCACCAAATGAGAGTCCTCAATGTGGATGTTGAGCCAAATAAGGTGCTCTCCAGTCAGCATATTGAATGGAGGACACGTTTCCCCAGATTGGCATCACTACACAAATAAACATAACTGGAAATAAAATGAGGTTCTTGTGGAATCTTTTTATAAGCTCATACTTATTTCATTTTTGATCATGCAACCTAAATAACCCAACAATGCAATAAATAACCACACACTTATTTAGTACCGCCTAGCAGACTCCTGTATTTTATTTGGTGCAGTACTAAACTAATACATTATTGCTAGACACTAAAAGCTTACAATAAATACATGTTATGCAAAAACCTCCAGTGCAGCAATGCCTAAAATAACAATAAAGCAGTCATACTTTTCTTACTCATACAATATGAGTCAGTTTTTAATTAGTTGTCATTGCAACCTATTCTCTGTCGATTTAAAAAAACAAAACAAAAAAAACATCCCCTTTTTGAGCTACTCAAAATAAGATGATGCCTCAGTGTTGTATTTGATATATGATGAATTGAACAAACATAATGAGCTATCCAGGTCTACAGGTTGGTTAGGTCCATTACAGCAGTGCGATCTCCCTCTCTCTGATCCCACTTGGCAGAAGAGAGAGCCTTTTAAAGACAGCAACTGCGGAGAGCAGACACTTGATGCCCTGTGCTGGGCATCACCAGCTGGGCTTGGCACAGCATCAACATTATTAGCACCACTGCTGCCGTGGTCCATAGAAGCCTTTTTGTGGGTGAGAGCACAGGGAGAGGGACAGGAGGAATTTAAAAAGAGGATTTATTATCCTTTTCTCTCTTTGCTTTTTGCTTCCTCGTATTTCATTGTGTCTCTTTCAGTCATTGTTGTTACATTATACTAAACTAGAGTGAAAGAGGAGGAAAAAGAGTCAGTAAAAAAAATGGGTTGAGATAAAACGACAGTGAAAAAAAAATCTGGCAATATCATCCAATATATGGCAGACTACTGTGTACATGCACATGCACAGCAAATATTACGAGACAGTAAAGCTGGTGGTAACTGTCTGATGTTATATAGGACAATAAAAACCTTTGCAATCAGGGACTGCAACTATTATCATATCAATATCATACAATCAGGCCCAGGAGGTTAATGTAGCAGACAGCAATGTGTCATGCTTAGCTTTGGGGTCAAGGATATTCCCCAGGGAACCTATATATATATATACATATATATAAACATC
>JAOXYM010000024.1:15689675-15726071 GCA_028567055.1 Leptatherina wallacei | reverse complement strand
CAGGCTTTCCAACAGTATGAAATGTATTGCCAAGAAGCATTGTTACAACAGAGAAATAATCTACCAAACACAAATTTTGGAACTTTTTGTCCGATGTTTATATATATATATATATATATATATATATATATATATATATATATATATATATTAGTGCTGTCATTCGATAAAAATTTTTAATCGCGATGAATTGCATGTGTCCAGAGTTAACTCGCAATTAATCACATTTTAATTGCAAAATTTTTAAAATCTTTTTTTGTCATTTTATTTAATCTATTTTATGTTATTACCATTTTAACAGGATATTTATCGTTACAATAACGATTTAACAATTATATATAGTTATATATATTGTTTAAGCTGTTCAGAAGTCCACATAGACTCTAATTAATCCAGATTTGTTTATTTCTCAATATTGTAGTTGTCATTGCATGAGGTAGACTGTTAGAGTTGTGAGTTCCGGGCTGCATTGAATGCATCACTGATGCACGCCATGCCAAGCTGTGTGTAACAGCAAGTTTAACTTTTGTTTTCTATTCCTCAACCCGTGGCCAGTTTGAGTCGCCTTTATGGAGAACTTAGTTGATAAAATACCTCAGTCTTGTCCAGAAAGCCATCTTGCAGAACTTAAAAGCTGTACTGTCTGTGTAAAAATCCATTCTGTAGTCGTTTTTGCTTCAGAGTCATAGCCTGCTTCCTACATCCCTTCCTGAAATTATGCCAACAGTGTGTGCGTTGAATAACAATTATTATATATATATAATTATTATTATACTTTTTTTATTATTATTAAACTAATGGCATTGTCCCACTATGTTATTCTGGAGAGACCTCTACAACTTACCCACTGTTTAGCAGTAACCCAGATGTAATTAACACTGACTGTATTGTTTACACTATGAATTAAATTGGGACTCCCTCCACACTGTTTACACTCTCCCCCTTTCTCTTCTGCTGTCTCCTATTCTCTGGCCACCGGAGCTCACCAGATGGTAGCAAAATTCGAAGGGCTGTTAAGTCCTTCAACAGCCCTCCTCCGTAGAGTCCAACTTGAAGTTTTCTTTGTCACAGATAGTTTTTAAGTGACTCACCATTTGATCATATTTGCCTTTTTCACAAGAGATAGCAATGTTTATGTTGTGTTGTTCTTAACACTTTTTAAAAGGTTTGATGAACTGAGGGGGACGTGAAACCTTTGGATAGGGCACCTACTAGCATCTTAAATGAAACCTGGCTGTAGTCTGATTAAATATGAGGTTGGGCCATCATGTTAAACAGCTACTTAATCAGATGTAGGTTAAGCAGCATGGTGTTAATTAGGGTGGACTCTGACTGGACCGTGCTGCCAGCAGCATGCTGTTGCTTGTGGGACCGATGTGGGACACTTCTGCTCCGAGCAATGACAGCCTATTTTGTCAGCCTTAATAAAATACTTAACCACTTCATCATATTTTATGTTTCTGATGTGCTGTCACAATTTGTGATATTTTTAACCATACTACATTTGTGGCTTTGCTCTTGATACAGCGGCGGTAGTCACGTGGTTGGTACACCACTTTGTGGTTTTTAGTGATAGACAGTGTGTCAACAACTTGCAAACACACTCACCACAGGATGAGCTGCATTTGCTGATCCACTGACTTTTCAGCCAGTCCAACTTTGAATTCATGTCTTTGTTAAAAACTGAATTAATACTTTCTGAAAGTCTCAAACCAGACAAAGCTTTGGTGGGAAAATCTAATATGCAGGAAAGTGTTTCTGGCAGTCCTACCTGCCGTTTGTTTTGAGCAAACAAAGAAGGAACTAGATAGTTACTATGTGCATATTTGAACTGCTTCGCCAATTTAGCTGTGTAAACCAATTGTTTTCAAAGTTTGACAAAGGCATTAACTCTTTTCTCTCTGCCTCTCTTCTGTAGAAAGTTCAAACACATTTTATCGACATTACAGGATTAAAAAGAAAGGAATTATGAGGTTACAGTGATGAAAGAAGTTATTCTTCAAACAAAAAGATCATTAAGACAATGATAAAAGTACATTGTAAGGTCAAATTGGAGGTTTTCTCAACAATAACGCCTCTGTCAGTTTTTGATAAGGGCACTTTAATAATGCTGCAGCAGCACTGAATCAATGTGTATGGACATTCATCAAACTGATTTCTGCTCACACTTTCACCACTCTCACAGGATTTTCTCTTTTAAAGTAAAACCCTCTGCAGTGTAGTCCTTTATCCCTCTTTAAGTGTGCTTAAATCTACAATGAAGCTCTGAATGTGCTTTCACATAAATCCAGCCTCCATCGATGAATCTGTTACCCTAGGGTCCTTGTTGAAAGAAGCTAGTCTTACTTCCCGGTGACAAAATCCTTATTTTAAAAGCAATCGTAGCTGGGCTTCTCTGTTGCCTCAGCATGTGGAAACGCAATGTGAGAAGGAGATTAAACCTTTTAACACACAAAAGAAAAAGTGGAGAAGTAACAGTGACAGCATTGGTAAAACCTGCCAGTATATCCACACTCAGAGCCATGCTCGCACATACAGCTCAGTGAAATACTGTAGAGAGGCAGTGGGTCGACAAAAAGGATGAAAAGGAGGAAGAGATGGGGGGTGAAGGGAGGAGGGTCTCTGGCAGAACATATTCAGTCAGAAGGAAAGAGGCAAAGATAGACAGTGGAAAAGTCATGGACAGAGAGAGAGATGGCAGTACAGTGACCCGCAGTCACTCGAGGGGATTTTTTTTCTCCATAATGATCTGACACTGGCTGTTCTCCCTTTTCCGCTAGGAGACCTGAAACCGCCATAATATGCCCCATAAATCACATATGTCACATTTCAGTATTTTTCAGCTCTCATCTCCAAAATTGTCCTACTAGGATTGAACTGTCAATGTAGAGACTCAGGTTCCTCATCCACAACCTCATGCAGCACAACAATTTCAGAAATACAGGACCATGAAGAAGTTTCGAGCATAAGAAACAAAGTGAAGAGTTACAAATAATGCTTTGAAACTGTATTTTTAAGTGTAAGTTCTAACTTTACAGAAAAAAATGTTGACCTCTGTCTAATCAAGATTTTATTACCCCCGCCAATGTGCGAATGTTTTCAGTGGCATACATTTGTCTGTACATTTTCTGACTGTCTGTTAGCAATATCACTCAAAAAGTAATGGGAGGATTTTGATCAAATTTCGAGGAAATCTCTGAAAAGAAACAATTGATTCGATTTTTGGGGTCATCCAGATCACTGTCTGGATCCAGAAATCTTTTTGAACACTGGAACCACCAACATTCCAATACCCCCAAGAACCACCAGAGGGGGTCATTTTGACACCCTGCTGACATGGCGCACAGCGACAGCGTGGCGTTTGAAGGAGGGCAAATTTTTCCACCCTTTCAATCTTTTTTAACAGAACCCTGGATGTCAGCTGATATTGTTTTATTGTATCGCACGTGGAGAGCTCAGTAATGAAAGCATGGCAGGTCAGTCTGGCATCGATGCAGCTCCAGTAGAGGACATGTGCATTCAGTGCAGCCACGTATAAGATGTTATAAAACACGGTAACAGGCCATCTTTACATACAGTTACAGATTAATACTGCCTCAGCATCCTTTTAAGGATACATTCTGGGGGTGATCCAGATTACAGTCTAGATCCAGGAATTTTTTTCAGGATTCTTTGCTATGTGATAATGGGGATTATTTTGCCATTAAGGATAATGCTCAAAATCATTGGCAGAAAAAAAAATTGACATCATGGTAGATGTTATAATCCGACATTGTTTGACCCAGATCATGTTGATATTCTGGATCTGGTGATCTAGAAGGTTCAAGATATAGGTGGTAGTGGGTGGGCTGTTTGGCCTTTTGGGGTTTTTTATTAAGTGACTGACCCGATAGCTAGGAGGAGGCCTGCACTCTCTGAGTGCTTCTAGTTTTCTTATTTCATTTATTTGTATCAGTCATATTTATTCACAGTTTATTCACTAATTTGTTTAAAATGATATAGATATAATAGCGTTCCCCTTTATGCTATCAGAGGTGGACACAGTACAGCCATTATTAGATCTAGATTGGTGTAATTAATTTTATTCTAATATTATGGAGAGATTAGTCAATTATATTTAGCACAAAAAAGAAAAGAATAATGCAGTGGTGTCCATGACCAAAGATATGCTTCTGTTTGTTCATGCAAAAGGAATTATATGTTACCTCCAAGAAATGTTTAAAATGGATCAACAGCTGTTGGCTTTTATCTTTTGGTAAGACTTTTATCTGAATATAGTGGGAAAGTGTGTGAGTGACCACATCGACAATCTGAACACAGCCCATTTGGATAACTCTGTCTGGCTTAGTTATTAGAGTCATCAATAATTCATGTTAAGTGTGATAATAATAGTCTTCCCTGAACACTCTGGGGGATAATGCATCAGCTTTTTGGGAGTATTTTACATGTTCTGCTTAAAGCAAATGGATTACCATGAAATGTGTATTTAACTGAAAGAGATTTAGCGGAAAATAAACATTTACATGCAATGAAAAAAGGTAAAAAAAAGGATATCAGAATTCCCCGATGGTGTGTTAGTCCAGTATACCAAGTAACGAGCCATAATTTCACTGAATTGAAAACGTATTTAAAGAGCCAATAAACAGCCAGACTGATCTGCCAACAAGAGACAGATAGTCAGCAGTAAAGGAATGGTCTATGTTTCTTCTAAATGACTTGTCAATCACTCCCACAGACACTTACCATGTCCATCAAGCCTTTGACGCCCCCAAACATACAGTATATCTCCTTAAGGCCTAATATCTTAATGATGGAATTATTTTCAAAAGGATCACCAGCACACTGAAATACTGGATGTCTGTCTTCCCTTAAAGATCTCAAGTACTTTTTCAAAGTTAATTATCAGGTTTCTCTTCATGTTTTGTACCCTAAGAGGACTTTAGTTGTGAGCTGGTGTAATGAAAATAAAACTGAGTTGATCTAAAGGAATTGATGGATCTCATGAAAATGATAACCTGTAAAATAGATAAACTAATTTTATATTTCTTGAAAAAAGTTGACTCTTTTTGAAAAAAAATAAAATAAATAAACTCTTCTGGAGCCAAAGATGTTTTGGAGCCAGTGAAGCCTCATTCGTAAGCAACTTCCGCATTGGCTTCCCTTTTCAAAGCTGATGGCTACATTCCATCATTTACACACTGTATGTTCTGCTTTCAGTCTTCTGTGTCTATGCAGAACGACTCAAAGATGTTGGGATCAGGGCTCTGTACGACTCACACCATCTGCTTCCGGACTCTTTGTTCATCCTGCAGCTGAAATAATGCAGTTATTTAAGACTGGATGTAAGTTTAATGTCGTCATGCTGAATGAATAAGGGACCAATCAGGCACCTCCCTGATGGCATTTCATCTGTGCCTCGTTATTGTAGATAATAACGTAACAGCTGGCTCCAATTTAGTATTGAGCAGATAGATATGGGGGTGGTATCGATCTTCTAGCTTTTATTAAGCAAACAAGTATCAAGGAAATAAATGTTTTTCTCTAAATTGATATTGGTAGTAATAAATCTGGTAGTATTATTTCTCATCAACAGGTAAGTTCATCTCAATTGATGCCATTTCAATTTGTTTTCATCACAGTTTGAAATTCAGCCCTAAGAAGCCCTAAGTCCAGATATATCCTACTATTCTCCTTTAATTTGGTTAAAAATAAATACTTTATAGTTTGTATCATGACTCGTTTTAAAAAGGTAAAAAGAAATAAAAAGAAAGAGAGGGAAAATGCATGAATGTCTGTTGCACAAGCTACTCAGCAAAGCAGCACAAATACAAATAAAACTATGGAAAGCAAAATGAATAATTACCTCCCTCTTCAATCAAATCAGCAAATCCCATGGGTCTGTCTGTGATCTGAGGGCAGAGTGACTTCACCCCCAAGAAAAAAAATAGAGCTTTCCTTTCTCCCGCTGACACTGTGACTGATGCTGGTGGCAACGCTGCTGGGATGTGGTTTTGTCGGAGTGCATATCTTTGCAAGGTAGTGTGTGTCTGTTGTTGTTGCTCTATGCCTTGTAGCTGCAGCCCAGTGATGCATGGCAAATAACAGGTCCATGCTAATCTCATTAGGATTAATCACATGTTTATAATATGTTTAAACAATGAATTTCCACTACACATGAGCAGCCACAGAACATATCCATCACAAGTTGGCTAGTTGTGTGTGTTTGTTTATGTTTATAGGAAATCCGGGAAGAGGACAGCTGTCTGGGAGGAGGTGAAGGGAGAAAGAGAGATGTTGTTTTTCAGGGTGCTACATTACCATATAGAATTATGCACAGGTGGAGAGCTGGTGTGAATACTTATGCAGCAAAAATGAATATATTTGTATAAACACACGCGCGCATACACACACACAGCAGCAGCTTGCTTTAGAGTGAGGTTCACCTCTTCTAAATGAGGAAGGTGCACACAACGGCAACAAATGAGGCTTGCCTGTGGGAAGCTTGCAAGCTTGGGTTTGTCACTGAGTTTGATTGTGATCATGTTTTTAATGTGTGTGTGTGGACGTGTATGTGTGGTGTACACACATCTTGCTAATTGGTATCTGCATGCTTCTCACGTATCGTGTTTATGGGAGGGAGAACATGCAAAGATGAACAAAAGCATGAAAGTGAAGCAGGATGTGAGTTCTTGGAAGGAAAATTGTTTCTGGACCGGTATATTTACTGATACAAGAGAGGACGGAGTTTCTGGACTGGTATATACCGACAAAACATGACTGTGGGAATTCAGATGTCCATGTGAATGTCCAAAGATAGACAGAGAAAAAGAAAAAGCATCTTCTTTGAAACCTTTTTTCTTTTCTACCTCAATGTCCCAAAGATGCTAAACTGATTCCACTTAAAGCACTTAAAGTACCCCGCAGGACCTTTGCTTGGCTCAGTAATAAATATCAAGATCGCTTTTGGATTGTTTTTAAATTAAATGCAATCTGCCGGAACTGTGAGCCTTCATTTCAATTTTTTTTTCCCCTTGATCTTTACTTCTACTTGATGCCAGACTCTTTTTGTTCCCATTGTATGGGGATTTATCAGCATTGTTCTCCTCCAAAGTAGGAAAAAGCTTCTTGCCCAATAAATCATCTGAAACAGAGACTATTTGATATACAACAGCTATGTAAAGTTAAAAGATGGGGGAAATATTTCCAGGAATCGTTAAGTGAGAAGAGAATCTAATAGAATGGTATAAATCAATCAAACTATGAGGCTGATGGGGAAATTGGTGGATTATTTTTCTGTCAGAGTGCAAACTTGCAGCTTGCAGATCTGTGTTTATACTGTGCCCCATCCAATATCCTGTTCTCAAATAAACTGATGCATCTGATCGATATTTATGTGACCATAAAAAAGTCTTGCCTCTAACATTGGCCAGATAAAACCTTTTTACACTGCTGCTAACAAACTGTTGTTGTACTATGATATATTAGGCGTTTTAAAGCACCCTGAAACAGGATACATACACATGACTCATCATAAAGCAGTCTGTTATTTAATTCACTAACCTGCTCAATCTTTTTTCTTGTACTTTTTAGTCTGCTTCTCAAGTGAAGAACACTAAGATCTGCATTCTAGTGATATATAGTCAATGCAACTAATGTTTTATGATTGCATTGCAACAAAATGTCACAGAAAGCTAAACAGTGAGTTCCAGCTTTGTGTTTTGCTGTTCAGTGCAAAACTCCGCAAAATCTGCTGTTTTTGACCATTTCACCTCCATAACAGCACTAGCCCCATTGAGGCAAGGATAGAGGACCCCCTGGAGTGTCCTTTAGCTCCTTTGGGTCCTCTAATTTCCAGTACAGGGTCTCTGTGGATGAGCTTTTATTCCAATTGCTGTTTAATCAGAATTGGATTGTCAATATCTTTGCTGCAATTCTTAGGTGGGTAGTGCTCAAATATCTGCACGAATACCAGGTCTCAAGGTTCCAAAGCAGAATATTACACGGTAACAAGACAATTTATGTTATTCACCTCACATACTTCAGTGGGTTTAATGGTGTGGCTAATCAGTGTGTGTCACTTCTGTGTTCACAGCTGGTTTGTGATTCCCTTGAGTCAGCCGCAAAAACCAAAAAAATAAATCATCTTTTTGCCTTTTTTTACACATTTAAAACCATCGAAGCATTTAAAATACTCCCACTGATACACATCAGTACAGTTTTCCTGAAAAACTCTCAATACCTTAACCCATATTAGCAAACAATCATGGCAGTAAAATCAGGCTGTCTAATTTTGATTTAGTTTAGTTGAATTGAGTTGCAAAGTCACACTTAAAATTAAAAATGCTCTTGGGTCTTTAAAATATTTCAAGAGGGTAAAAAAAATCAGCTCAATACAAATGTGTCTGATAAGATTTCATAAAAACTAATCACCAGCCTGCTGTCACATATCAAGGATGTGCTAAAAACAACTTTACACTTGGGCATATTTCCGCATCAAAAGTAAACTAAAAATAAACTTCCAAGCGGACGCTTTCAGACTGTTTCTGTTTTTAGCAAATAAGTTGTCAGATCTTTGTTCCCAGAAGTGTTTAATGGAATATATATTAAGAGCAACTCTGACTTACTGAAAATCCAGGTTGATGGAAGAATCAGAATGTGATATTGATTTGTTTTGAGAGGAAAACGTCAAAGCTGGCGGAGGAAAGCGGAGAGGTCAAGAGCAGAACTGAAATGAAGAAGTACTCAAGAGGTGTCAAAAGAATTAGTAAAAGGGGAAATTCTATTTGAAGTCGATGAATCTACACCAAAATGCACTTTTGAACATTTAAAAACGCATCATTTCACTAAAAAGAAAGTGAATATTATCTTTATTAACTTGTCTTAAGGTTTCTCTTTGAAAAAATGCACAGAAAAAAAACTTTGTTTCTTTTGTTTGTACTAACTCAATAATTTAGTTATTAGACATAAACTAACCAATTTATGTAAAAGTGTTTGGACATTGGCAATGTGTAAAGCCTCTCTATTCAAGTAAAAGATTATTGCAGCAGCACACACTGAATTATCATCAGCTCTGGGAGAACAGATATAGCCCTAGCTGTTCCCTTTTTCCGAGAAAGCAGAGGGGATAAGAGTGCAGAACTGCCTCCCATTCTCTGAACTGCTGCTGCCTTTGAAATTAGCAGCCACCAACTCTGAAAACAGGAGAACGAAAGGACAGGCTGAAAACGGATCTTCCCACCACTGCAACCACACACAAGCTTCAGCCCTCCCTCTCTATCTACAAATTCTTCTTCCCTTGCTGCTGAATGTAAGATTTATCTTTGTAATTGGCCTGTCAACACTAATAAGGCTTGAAAAAAAACTGTATGGGGAGCATTCTTTTGCCCCTCCTCGACCCTTTATATGTCCCTTTTCTGCCACATGGATGAAACGGATGCCTCGGTGCGTCTAAGGAGAAAACACAGGAAGCCAATATGAGCTGAGCAGCAGCCCAGCTCATTCTCTCTGGCAGCAAACACACCCACAAGATCCTACACTGTAGCTGCAGACACTTTGCAGTCATTTTTCATTCTCCTTTGCAGGTTGGTCATCCAGGACTTGTCAAATAAGATCACTGCAGCATATTCAGCCTGTGCAGGACCATGTATCTGAGCTGAGCTGAGCTGTAATGTGTTGACCTGGGTAAATGCAGTGTCTCAAACTGTGTGGACAGACAGGATGAAGAGAATTCATGTGTGCCCGCTGGAGCGGTTAAAATAAATCCCAGCATGCGAGAGTGAGAAGTTTAAGCAAGAGCATTTACTTTGATGGCTTATTTCTGGGGTTATGTGGATAGTTATCATGGACATTTTTTAATGCAATTCAGTATGTATCCCAGGCACTCTGTTCTAGCGTGTTGAGTGAGCCAGTCAGAGTTGTCTTGTCTCTACTGGTGCCTGCTTTGCACTCCCTCTCTCTGGAGAACAGGCACACCCATCAGGAACCATTAGTCTTCACACTGACAGGCCGGTCTTCCACTGAAAAACTCTCTCTGGCAGAGCTTTCTGATTGCCTCAGACGTTTGTCGGATATTTTCACTAACAGGCTGAGACGTTGTGCCATTTGTGCGGGGCGTTTACTGCTGGCAATACTCCCGATTGAGGCTCTCTAAAATTGAAGCAAAACTTCAAACGGTTTCTTATGTTACTCCACAGGTGAAAGAATGGGGGGGGGGAGGTCATGTGGACGGAAGAGTCTACAGGTCACATAAAAATGTCTGACAATATTAACTTCCTGTTTGCAGACGGATGCAGCACTGATGTATGATGCCGTGCATGTGGTGGCGGTGGCAGTGCAGCAGTCGCAGCAGATCACCGTCAGCTCTCTGCAGTGTAATCGCCACAAGCCATGGCGCTTTGGAGCCCGCTTCATCAATCTTATCAAAGAGGTATAAGGCCATCACTGCTATCAATGCACATCTCGTCTTGATCTCTGACCCATGCAATCATTGGTTTGTAGGCATTTCATTTGTGTAATACTGTTATTCCTTTGTTAAATTTAGTCACACAATTTCAGTGTTGTTTTTCATGGAAAGCATGCCTCTAGTTTTGTCTCTTGCAGTGATCATCATAAGCATCTGAAACACATTTGGTGCCTAACCTTATTGCTCTCAAAACTCTTTATGAAAATGAAATCTAAATAACCATTACATTATCCACAGTAACTACGTTTATTTTGGGATGTTTTATTCTCTTCCCCCCATGCTTTCTCTGTTCTTATCTCCTCCTGTGTTTATATCAAAGCTTCCGCGTGTCTCCTTAACTCCTGTCAGGGTCAGCCATTTGCTTTGTTCTACAGAGCTCTTTCATTCGGTGGATGGTATCATTGCAGGTAATTTTCAGAATGAGCCATTGTTGTAGCCAGTGCTTTCTCCCCCTCCTGAGCCTGCTATCGCTCTCCACGCCCGTCTGTTCCTCCAATGGCTTTGATGTGAAACTTCAAGCCCAATGAACCACATGCATAATGAACTCTTACCTGTCAAACCTGCCTCTGTTCTTTCTGCTTTATTGTTTCTTGTTATGTTGCTGAGATAGACAGCGAAAGGACAGCCAGGCGGAATTAATAATTGCAAGAAACATTTTTAATATATAAAGGTTAGATTGATATTGCTGACAAAGCCTGAGACTTATGGATTTTAGTTTATTATTGTGTATGTTTCCGTCTCTAGGCTCACTGGGATGGTTTGACAGGGCGTGTTCTGTTCAACAAGACCAATGGACTAAGAACAGATTTCGACCTAGATGTCATTAGTTTGAAGGAGGAAGGGCTGGAAAAGGTGCGTCACTCATTGGTACAGCTGATGCTCTGTGACTTCTAAGCCTTAAGTAAAAAAAAAAAAAAGAGGAAAAAGAAAAAAATAGCTGGTTTTATGCTTTGAAGTGTCGCATTCCCTCTTCATAGATACGACAGGTGATATCAATTTGACACTGAGTTGTTCCAACAGATTGGAACATGGGATCCACCCAGCGGTCTGAATATGACAGAGACTCAGAGAAGCAAGACATCCAACATCACTGACTCTCTGGCTAACAAATCCCTGCGTGTATCCACCATACTGGTAGATGCAGCCAAATAACAGCACATAAACAACACATACACAGAGAAAATATTGAATACAAAAACGAGTAGATTTCTGCACTTCTACACCAGCTTATTTTCTCTGTACAGGAGGAACCATATGTGATGTTTAAGAAGTCTGACAAGCCTCTCTATGGAAACGACCGCTTTGAGGGCTATTGTATCGACCTGCTGAGGGAACTCTCTGGCATCTTGGGCTTCCGCTATGAGGTGCGATTAGTGGAAGATGGGAAGTACGGGGCACTGGATGAGAGCGCAGGCCAGTGGAACGGCATGGTGCGGGAGCTGATGGACCATGTAAGTCAACAATACCCAGGGCTGGAAAATATTCAGAAATCAAAATTTACTTTCCTTTTTCACAGAACCACAAGAACCTGCTGTATTCCTTCTTATCTGAGGGCAGACCTTAATTTTAAAATTCTGATTCTCTGAATTCATTCAGAAACAAGCTGCATTCAAAACAAGATAGTAATATTTTAGAAGGGGATGATTGTTGCTTTTAAATCTGGCAGATTAAACTGGCAGGTTGACCCCCAATAACCATAAGAAAATCTTACACTCCAAGAGTACATACATCGATTGTTATAAAGTTTCCATCGCCCACATTGTGCACTCTGGTTCCAGGGTTTGCATAAAATTACATATTATTTTCCATCATTTAAGGTTTGACTGGAGCTTTTCACCTATTTCATCTAAATGTGCCCTCCTCTTCAGGGGTTCTGGCCTGAAAATTTGTGACACCTACAATTAATTACATTGAGCCAAACTTTAATAACAGCAAGAATACATTTGCATTTTTATTTTGCCATTTTTCTTCTAATGTGCTTTAAAGGTATTAAACATTTGGATGGAAAATCTCCTTGTGTAACATTTAAAAAAAATAATATTAAATAATAACTCATCTTTTAAAATATACAAAGTTAAAATCAAAGGTTTTGCTTGGAGAGTATTGGTCTGATAACGAGGATTTGCTGATAGTGATAAATATTGGCTGATATTAACAAGTAGATATAACTTAATGTGGGTCTACAACTACATTACATGTCTTTTGGCAGACTTCTATCGAAAGAAACATTTCCCCAAGGACATATCTTGCGCATAAAAATAATTTTTGCAGATTAAGTTTAAACCAAAGAAAACTATCATGGGTGCTTGTGTGTATTCTCTTTTCTTAGTAATGATGGTCCCAAGAAAGAGACATACATGTAAGTGTCACCTACAGAGAAAGAAAAAATAAATCTTGAGGAGAAAAAAATGGTAAAAAAAAACTGTAGAAGATAAAGATATTTCTTGGAGGATTATGCAAAAATACTCCAAAGCACGTGCATTGCAGCACAGAAAGCTAATGTTATGTTCAGAGGGTGTATGAGGTTAATTTGTCACAGATGAATCTAATCCCAAGATTGTTGCCTCGGTTACTCACCTTTGGCACTACATAAGAAGGCTCAGACGTGTAACCTGCAATTTCCAGAAAATCTCAGCCTCTTACTGAAATTCTAGTTGAAGTAATATCACTAGCCATTTTTTTTATGACACATCCCCTCCTGTGCATATTGACAGGACCATCTGTCTATAGAAGTCAGATGATAATTATTCTAATTTAATTTTTTTATTGATGGATTCAAACACTAATTCCCCACTTGGTGCTGGTCTATGTTTCATTGTAGAAAGCAGACCTGGCAGTTGCTCCTCTGGCCATCACCTACGTCAGGGAGAAGGTCATCGACTTCTCAAAGCCCTTCATGACTTTGGGGATAAGTATCCTGTACCGCAAGCCCAACGGCACCAACCCTGGGGTCTTCTCCTTCCTCAACCCCCTTTCGCCCGATATATGGATGTATATTCTGCTGGCTTGCTTGGGTGTCAGTTGTGTGCTGTTTGTCATAGCCAGGTAACATGTCCACCCTCCCTTTCTCTTTTCCTTTCCCATTGTTTCCCACTACCCCTCCCTGTTAGCCTGCTTTCACTAACAACTAGCAGTTGCTTCATCCTGACCTGCAAGAGGCCTCCTTATTTTTAGATGATATTTGTCATCATAATATGATTTTAAAATCAAACAAGACAAAAGCTGAAGCAAGCATGTAACATTAAAGGACCATACCAATGTTTTTAAATGTCTCAAAACCAATCCATTGTTACAAGTACTACTGTGATCTCATTATATTCAAAGACCAAAACAAAACACTGGTATGGTCTTTAAAATTAGTTGTCAATAGACCGACTATACTGTATTTGCACCCACATCAACAACTGCACACCAGTTGCCATTTATATCTCTTTATCAGCCATAAGAAATGTATACAGTGTAGAGTTCTTACATCATCTTGACAAACCTACCTCTTTTAAATCCTTGACGCATGACTGATGCCGTATGATGTGTGTTAACCCCAGGGCTCCTTCTCACTTTTCATCCAGAGAGGTTTGGGTTTAATGCACATTTCAGCGAATGTTACCGGCAGAATGATCACACAAGAAGAAAGCAGCAACTGTCACCTAAGTTAGTTCAGAATATGCAAATTATACCCATAGCCCTCTCTTGCCATGGTTGGTCAGGGTAAGTAATTAGCATGAAATTATAGTCATATTCTTCTGGTTCTAATAAAATGACCTCAGTGCTTTTATTCAATTATAGTGTTCTCCTTTGTGTGCATGCAGTGTGCCTTTTTCTTTGCATGCCATGTCAATACATAGATCTGGCCATCATTATGTGGCCAAAAACAAGCAGTCAAGTTTAAACCTGAAGTACAGTGTTCTCTACAGTTCGCTGATCTGGTTCTCTCATAATTGTAGTATTGATTGCAAAGCCGCCAATTGATTGCTCAGCCCTCCAAATGCAGGGTATATTATTTTATTTAATCCCCTGCAAATAGAGTGAGTGAAAACAGCTTATCAAGTCCAAGTTTTGCACAATAAAACACTAAACACCTCAGCCTCCCCAGGGATTTATGTCTTTAAGTTGCTTCCCACACACGTACACGCTTTCTTTTCTTGACTAAATGAGCTATCTCATTTCAAGCTCCAGAGAAATACATTTCAGTCAGTGGTTTCTTCTTCCACTTCTGTTTGTGGTTGAATTGATTTCTCTCTTTATTAACAAAACAAATGGCATTCTCTCAAATCACAAAACATTTCCAGGGTAGAGAATGCCCACCTGTCTAGAAGAATGGATTATTTAAATTACATTATTATATATCTACATGACTTGCTGGATGTTGTGGTTTTGTAGTGCATCTAATTTTTAGGACCCAACCAACAAAGCCTTTTCAGTTGGCCTGTGAGAAGAAAGGAACAGATCTATAAACCCAGGCCAAGTAATTGAATCCAACAGACAGTTAACAGGGGGACCATGTCTTGTGTTATTGTTGCTGGGATAGAAAAAAGGGAAGAGGACAGGAATGTGGGAGGTAGGAAGATGGTGAGAGTTCTCTTAGAATTCAGCATGCAGTTCAACATTTCCCCTGAGCTCGTCATGAAGAGGTGACCTTATATCTGCGTGTTCCACTTCCCCCTTCTTCCCGGTGATCTGCGTGCAGGACACGACTTGCAGGAATACAGGCCAGCTGCAGGCAAAGGTCATACAGAGGAGCCATCAGGCCTGCTGCATACGGAATACACATGTAGTTGCTGAAAGGGACAAACACAATCCAATCAAGTGTGCATTGTATAGATCTAGACCCATAACCTTGCTGTCTGCATACATCCCGTGTCAGCCTCAAATCCCCTCTGGCTGCAGTCGCACATTATAAGTAATGATTCTGAACAACCACAGAAAATGTTTGACTTTGAGATGGATTTGATTGGGCCAATGCAAATACACAGCTGCTACAGAAAGATACACACACAGAGCACTATAAAGGCATTCGCTGAAACATTCATGCACCAGCGGCTTGATGTGCATAGGCATGGAGAGATACACGCGTGCAGAAACATGCAAGAGTACACATTATATTCCACACAGCTTCACAAGGCCATTGTGCCATTACTGTTGCCCGTGGTTCCAAGGAGACATAGCTCATTGACATTCCAGTAAATCAGGCATCCTGATGGTGTTGACAGGAAAAATTATAGTGTGTCATCACTGCCGAGTCCACACAGATGAATCTTGAGGGGACAGCATAGCAAATAGCTGTAAAGGAAAGGCAATATGACAAAAATGTAGACACATTCACAATTAGTGTAAAATAAGATCATTAATTAGGCTGTGGCAGCAACCAAGAAAGATCAAGTGATCTATGTTTGTATCAATAATAATCATGCAATAGATCATCATATATTTCAAGATTTAGTATTTATTTGTCAGATAAAAATTTATATGAAATATATAGCTTGTAGAAGTGTGTTGAGTGTTTGGATAAAAAGATAGAATTGATAAATTATCAGAAAAGAGATAGAAAGAGGCTTTTGAAAATACAAGGAGTATATACAAAAATTTAAAAGGATAAAAGTGGTCTTTTTCTTTTGATTTGCTTTTGTTATCCTTCCCTCTAAAGGGAAGAGTGGACCCATGTTTTGCCAGATAATGCTCCATCAAAATCAGGAAATCTGGCCTGCTCCATCCTCTTGGCAAAGGATGACTCGTCAGAAAAGAAAATCCCTTTTTTTCCCATACATCTCAGTACCTATGGTTTTTTGCACCACTGAAATCTTAAATGCGCATTCATCTGTGTAATGAGAGGTTTATGCACTGCAACCTTACTATAATATCCCTCACTACGTAGGTGTGGAAGGACTCTTCTTGCTGACAAAGTCTGATCACGTCCTGCATTGACATTCTCAGTCACCCGAGGAAGAGTCGCTCCTCTGCTGTTCCTTATATATTACACTAATCTGCAAGGGGCGCGGTCATCAAGACTATTGGCTAGAATTTCCGACCCTATTTACTGTCGTGTATAGAAACTATTCTTGATCATTTTCTTAAGTTTGTATAGTATAGTAATCACTATTTGATGTATTACACATAAAGTAACAATTAGGCTGCAGTTGAGGCAAGCTGTTTGACGCATGTTTGTGTTAGTGAATATCCTCACAAAGACAGCTATCCAGATGTGTGTGCCTGCATCTCTTACGGACACAGCCGATAAACTAAGCATCACATTTCTGCAGAGACTGAGCCCATAAGGCTCTGCCCAAAAGCTTATTAGCATGCACTAAGTTGTGGGAAAGCTCCTCAATAACATTACTTGATGGGCCCCTCAACTCTGCATAAGCAATGTTCCCTCTATCAACCACTTCAGCACAAACTCAATCAATTCTTGATGCTCAACACTAACCCAATCACCTTGTGCTAATGCCATGCCACTTTTGCTTAAGATAATAAATGAGAAATGTCCACAACTGACCCAAAGACACTGACAATCAGCCAACGCAGGCAGCAGATGGTTGGGGGTGGGGTTCATTGGGGAAGCAAAGCTCAAACAGTAAATAAGGTGTAGGTTTTTGAGATAGGGTAGATTCAGGATGAGAAAATGAGGTGAATATGTCAAGGGAGGGTGAGGAAAGAGGAAAAGCCAAGAGGAAGGGAAAGAAGAAGAAAATAGCTGTTGGGAAACCAGAAGAAAAAAGGGGAAAGAAAACAAATATGAGGAGTAATTGGTATCTGTAGACTAACAGTGATTGCAGTTGCGGTGGGAATTATTCAAAGCACCAGAGTCAGTGAATCGAAATGAGCTCCAAAGATCATCACACACTGGGACATTATCACCAGTGACAGTGTTATTCCAGCCTATTGATCTGTTCTTACAATAAACTGATGGCATTTGAATATGCCAATAAGTTGATTTCAGTGAAAGCATGAATGATGTGCTTTAGTTTCTGCAAGAGCTCTGATCCAGAGACCACAAAACCAGATTCTTACACATTTGCATGCTCTTCGTTCCTACTGTTTTAAAGTCATGTGTACTCAAGCATTTGATTTGCATCAGGAAAAAAATCTTCTGTGGTTTGATTGCTGACTTATTTGTCTCTCTGCTCTTTCCCTTATAGGTTTAGCCCTTATGAGTGGTATAACCCGCATCCATGCAACCCAGACTCAGATGTGGTGGAAAACAATTTCACGCTGCTCAATAGTTTCTGGTTTGGAGTTGGGGCTCTCATGCAGCAAGGTAGTTGCCTCAGCCTGTGTCTGCAGTTGCTCTGTGGAGCTGAAGCTCTCTGTACCCCACTGTCCCTGAGGGCTGTTTTTTTTTTTACTAAACCAATGGCAACAGAAGGAGACCTCTGGAGGTCCAGACAGGAGTAAATATGCTTTTTTTTTGTTATTTAATTAATTCAGCTAACAGGGAACACGGACTAAACCTAAATCAATGAATAATAAACATGTGAAAGAAAGAGATTTATAGCCTTTATGCCACTTGAGTAAAATCAAATTAACTTTGGGTGCTGCTGGACAAAACAGTTGTGGGAAGTCCCTGAATGTAACTAATCTCTGTACAGCTCACTCAAGGACTTTTTTTTTTTGTTAGTTTGTATCACAGAAACAGCAAGGTAACATAATACATTATCACTGCATTTCCAGTTTTGCATAAAAGTTTAATAAAGGGAAGGACCAACATTTACGATTACACTTTTTTGTTTGTTTATTTGTTTTTAAATAATTGCCTGTGCTAAATGCATATGCTCAAACAATCCACATTCACTTGCACCACCTGAACTTGGACCATTCACAAAACTCTTACTGATGGTTCTTCGTGTGCTGGGGAAGTGCTTACCTTGCAATAGAGGCTGTTGCAGAAAAGGTAAATTGAGGGCATGAAGAAAAAGGTGAAGTTTTAAGAACTTTGTTGAAAAGTGTGTTTAGGGGGACAGTTGACAAGTTCTTAGCTTTAATTGTTATGAAGAGAAGGTTGGTTGCATAATATAATTGGCTTTTTTATAATAACACATTCTGTATTTAGATCTTTTTCTTAATGAACCTCTGTGTTACAATGAAGGATCACTTAACAGCACAAAGGAAATATGCAACAATACCATAACCAATTATGATGATATATTTTGTCCATTAATTTCTTTAAATATATGTCTATGATCGAAGTCTTATATCAAAACTCTGACATTTTATTTAAAAAAAAACACAAAATAACATATAAGCCTACCACATTTCTTGTAATAAACTTGTGCTTCTTTTTTCAAATCACCATTTTAGACTAAATTAGTCCTTTTAAATGTTTTTACCTGCTCCCTATCTATCCCAACCCATGCTGAACTCTGCTTAGTACCACTTAATGATACCGCTACCAATATGCAGTGTCTTCTTCTTTTGCCATTGTCTTATCAGCACCTCAAGATCAGTGGGGTATGGAGTCAGGATCTGAGGTTACCTTGGGTGCATGACTCTCTGGCTCACACAGCAAAGTCCCTTCTCCATGCTGTTCTGAATAATCAATACTGCCTGTTTGATTTGATATAATTGATTTATGCAAACACTTTGTTCACAGAGAGCACTTTCTGGTGTGTTCTGCATTAGAAAAAGCAATCCCTGAGAAAAGATTATTTCACTTGTTTGAAATTACTGTGTTTTTAAAAGTCTTTGAAATGATCTTATGTTAAAGCTAATGTCATATCTATCTGGGCTGAAAACTCTTGAGTTCTAGAAAGACATTTGGCTGAAATATTTTGATGATGTTTTGCATGTTGAAATTAAAAACTAAATAAGAAGATTAAAAGTTAATCAGAATTTATTGAGATGAATATGTTTTTCAGTGTACTATTCACTCCTGCCACCTTCCTCACCTCAGGTTCGGAGCTAATGCCCAAAGCTCTGTCAACTCGAATAGTGGGAGGTATCTGGTGGTTCTTCACCCTCATCATCATTTCCTCATATACAGCCAACTTGGCTGCCTTTCTCACCGTGGAGAGGATGGAGTCACCAATAGACTCCGCTGATGACCTGGCCAAACAAACAAAAATCCCATATGGGGTGGTGGAGGACGGTGCAACAATGACATTCTTTAAGGTAGCAGAGTAGTTCTTAAAGGAGTCTTCTTTTTTCATTAATCAAAATTACGATCATCAGAATTTTAGTCCTAAAAGATTTAGTTACATCTGTGGTTACTGCTGGGGTAACTAATGATGCTTGAGAGGATAGTTAGTCATAGGAACCACAGATGTATCTGTCCACAGTGCAGCCGAACAGATTTATAGATTTCAGCCAGTCATAATGGTTGCATATTTTTCCACACAATATAGGAACAGTTAAGTGTCTGGATTTTCTGAGTGCAGATTAGAAGATGGAAAGAATCTCTTGTGTCAAATACCAATGTTCCTTTAACATATCGGATGTTTTTCATTGTGACCTCAGTCTGAAAAATCATGTCTATGTCCTTGAAGTAAGACAGATGTCACAATTCTGCACTGAAGAGGTGGGATGCATAAACACAACATGCTGCATGTGACTTCTTTTCTGCATGTGGGGCATAAACTGCTCACACTGGAGGGACGGTGGTTGCATTAAATTAAAATGTGAACAACCAGGGGGGGGGGGGAATCTGATCTCAGCAAAAATTGGAATTGAGCATTAAGACCTGCAGTGTTAACAATAGCATATAACTGATTCAAAAGGATGTCCTTTTAAGTAGACGGCTATAAGAGAATTACCTTTGATCTTCCTCTTTAATTTGTGGCCTCAGTAAAAATTTGTCTTCTTTTATTGCCCTAACCCATAGTTTTAAGTCTTTTATTTTTTTCCCTTTTTTTGATTAAGGTTCCGTTTAGAGAAAATATGTCCAAGTATGGAAAGCACTAGAGGGGAGTAAGGATGTGACTGGTTTCCAAGGTTCTTGCTTAGATTTACCACTCATGATTAATGGTTTTACAAAAAAAAAAAAAGTGGCAACGGCCAGAATAGTAAATTTCAAGTGTCAGTGCCCCTGAAGAGTTGAACTACTGTTGCCTTTCGTCTAACGGCTTGTTGAGGGTTTTCTTTTTTTGTCGATGCATTCACAGCTAACATGCTTTCAATACAAAGAAAAAGATATTTGTTTTTTCAGATGCATTTTCAGCGAGCGAGAATAAAAGCCATTTCATGTTTTGCCATTTTACTTTGGAAGCAGCAACATTAGGAAATGTTTAGTTACAATGAATCAAACATAAATGCAGGGTAGTAAACATGCATCTCTGTAGGGGTAATTATATAATACAGATACATAACTTCAGCTATTGTTAAAATGCCAAACATGAAGGCGAAAAGAAGTAAATGTATTTTTTATTCCTAAGTTTAAAAAACAAGGTCAGTGTCTGTGACATGGCTTGATCTTTGATGACTCACTGGTAGAAATCCAAGTGGTTCTTTGATCTCAGGGAGTACCATGGGTGGGTGTAAGTAAGAAGTTAACATTAAAGTTACCAATTCCAGTTCTTTGCCCAACAGTGGGTTGAGAATTATGAATTTATATGTTTCTTTTCCAATCTGATAGGATATATTTGGTGGGATTTTTTTTTTCTTTTGAAGGACAAACAAGCATCATAGTAAGTTTCACAACAGCAGAAATTCAAGTTGTTAACAAACCCCTATCCTTTGGTTACTTGCAGAAAACAAAAATCTCTACGTATGACAAGATGTGGGAGTTTATGAACAGCAGGAGGCAATCTGTGATGGTCAAGAACGTGGAGGAGGGCATCCAACGCGTCTTGACCTCCGACTATGCCTTCCTCATGGAGTCCACCACCATAGAATTTGTCACCCAGCGCAACTGCAACCTCACACAGATTGGGGGCCTCATAGACTCCAAAGCCTACGGAGTGGGAACACCTATGGGTAAATCACCTGAAATCGCTGTGCTTGTAGTGTTATTAAGCCACAGATACTATGTTATAGATAAGCTCCAGCAACATAACGGTTGATCTTTATTGATGGGGTCATGGCTGTAATGGCTTGACAGAGTAGGGTGTAAAGGATTCGGCTTAATGAAAAGCGAATGGCTTGAAAGGCTGAATTGATAGATAAGGTTAAAGTGTGCCTGCGGCTCACTGCTTTAGTAAGTGTGTTGTTTTTCTTTGTAACCATAATGATTTTCTCACAGAGTACAGAATCAAAGCTGGGCATTTTTATGGTTTGTTTTATTCTACTTTGGGGTCACATAAGGCAAGTCTGTGAGTGCAAGGCGATGCAACACAGAAAGCAACTTGAAAGTTAAGGCAGTGTAATTCCCTTTGACTTACTTTAGACAGTCTGAGTTGAATCTGATCATTAAATCACAAGTAAAAAGCACTTCAGAGAGAATAAAATGAGCAGTTGCACCTGCTTTCTGCGGCCGCTTTAACCCCGCTCAAATCAAAACCACCATTATCTTTCTAGGATGACGCACAGAAGCTAAATCGATTAAAACATTTTATATTACTATAACACCTTAATGAACATAATAGCTTAGCGCACAGCTTAAAGCCATATGAAAGCATTCATAAAGCATTCTGAGCATGTGGGTTGAGAGCTTTTAATGATTCAAAGATCAGTGTCACAGAGGTTAGAGTGGTCATGACGAGGCCATGGAGATCACTGCTACCAGCTGTAATGGTCGCGTCTATCATCAGTGATATGAAGACCATCAAAATATAGAGGATTCATTCTGGTCGTTCACATCTGTACCCAGCTTCTGCTGATGAGTGCAGGGCAGTTGTGAATCTGCAGGGATGCAATGATTGCGATGGCTATAACAAAGCTGAGGTGTGATACTGTGAAATACAGTCCCACGGTGGCTCCGTGAGGGCAAAATTACTAACAGTTGTGCCTTTGATATGGACATATAGAACCTAAACCATTTTTTCATCCATGTGGTGAAACAGTTTATTAAGTGAATGGCAAAATCTATATCCAATCACTTTTATTTTGTGATAAGCAGTTTAGAATTAAAATGCATAAAATGTTATAATTAAAATGTCCACTCTCAAAGCTATTACTGCCCACTAACACATTTCTCTCTATAATCCTGATATCCATTGCTCAATAGGCAAATTACAGCCAGCAGTGATAGAAGAGGTCTACCAGTAGTTCATTACTTTATTGGCTCAGAGTGACTTCTGTTTTCATGCCTGCAGTTATTGTGGAAGAACAGGAATATTTTGTATTTTTTGATGGTGGATTTGTCCTCATGCTCTTCTGGCCCTCGGCCTTTACATCAGCTGTTAGCATAAAAAATATGGCCTGCTGAATACTGTTCATCAGCTCGTTCCCCCATGGCTTTCGCAGCATTAAGCCAAAGCAGGCCATGTGATAAGTCTTAACCTTAGTGATTGTCAGCTTTCAAATGTCTTCTTCAAAAAATGCGTTTCATCTACAGCCATCGACTTAAACTCTAAACACATTAATACGTGAGACCAGACAGTGTAAGAATGATGGATGTTCTTCGGTGTTGAATATCTGTCAGATACTTGTATATGCACAGTGTGTCAAGCACAGCATTTTTCCATTTGCCTGGGCCCCGCTCCCCATATCCTCGTCTCTAAGGACCCATCCTATTAGCATTTATCCAAGGCCCGCTTTGTTAGGCCATCATTAATCATTTGAAATATGAGGGGCGCCAGAATCAGGGGACTAGGATTCTTGATAGATCCCTCATCCTTAAATGAAGTGGGCATATGCTCCTCACATGCGCAGGCCTATTTGTATACATGCTAGTGCTTTAAGAGCTGTGCATATGTATCTACTGCATGTGCCCAAATGTTAGCAAGTGTAGGCTATCATCTGAGTGCACCCACAGGCACAACATGAGTATGTTTACAAAAAAGTACTATTTATAAGGAAAAGAGAGAATACGCTGCTACAAGCATCAGTGGCACCTTGTGTAATCTTCCATTTTGTAGTAACGTCCCCTTTGTCAGTGTAAATACACAGAGGCTTGAAGATGAAAGGATGATGGATGGCAATGGATAAATGATAGATGAGACTGAGAGCAAATCAGAAAAAGCGGCTGACAAGCAATACTGTATGAGAGAAACAAACAAAGCGATGGTACTCGTTACCTAAAACCAGATTTAGTTAATTTGCCAGAGTTTTAGCACAACATGTTCATTGTTTATTAAATCGTCTCTATTTGGCTTGTGTTCTAAAAAAAAAATCATGTTTGTTTCACATCTTTTCAGTCACCTTTTGTAAACAGCAGAACCAAGTGCCTGAAATAGAAATGCACAAGCTTTCGCTTTGTTATGGATGAGTTTGCAATCACATAAATACACTAACACGCCCTTAAAACGGCTAAAACATGAAGCATGAGAGCTCACAGTAAGTGTTAATCAGTCCTTGCCTGGTTGAGGCAGAGTGTGCCCACTGCGCCTCGATCGGTCCATGTGTTGTGTCACACACACAGCGAAGGGGAAAGGAACACGACCCCACTCGGCTACTCTGCGACGATTACTCCTGCTTTGATCCTGCCAGCACCCGCTGAGCCTTAATGCCCTGTCACTAATTCCTGCGCTTTCCCACTTTTTGTGGATTTGGGTTCTTTTACTCGACATCAACATGCATAAAAGCACAGTGATAGAGAAACTCTATCTCCAGTACCCACATATAATCCCAAACACATATGCAACCCTGTAACATTCACCCCACTGGGCCCTTCTGTTTATAGGCGCTATTTATGTTGTTTGAAAGCGGGTGCAAACGGCAGCTAATTCGTCAAAATCAACAGCAGCTCTGCTGCACAAAGCCAAGTTATTGTTGCCAACTCCCTGCGCATTATAATTCACACACTGCAGAGAGGAGTGAGAATTTTGGAATCACTCTGTGAAAATAAGGATTAGCGGGATTTGAAGAAGGACTTACAAAAACTCCCTCTAAGAAGCCAACAATAACATGACAGGTTATATGATCACATGCTAGCCTCACGGTGTTTCATACACCCACCAACCCAACAATGCAAACACCATGCAATCCTTTTTTTTCTTTTTCTTTTTTATTGTGTTTTTGTTTGTTTTTGTTTTTTTCATTTCTGGCTATTATCCACGTTCAGCAGTCTCATGTTGCGTTTTTTGTATCCGCAGGCTCTCCATACAGAGACAAGATCACAATAGCCATTCTGCAGCTGCAAGAGGAAGGGAAGCTGCACATGATGAAGGAGAAGTGGTGGAGAGGCAACGGCTGTCCCGAGGAGGAGAGTAAAGAGGCCAGCGCTTTGGGAGTACAAAACATCGGGGGGATCTTCATTGTTCTGGCTGCAGGACTGGTGCTGTCAGTGTTTGTAGCTGTGGGAGAGGTCCTTTACAAGTCTAAACAGAATGCCCAGCTGGAAAAGGTACAGCAGCATTAAACTCAGTTGTACATTAAATAAGATTTTTTTTAAAAAATAGGCTAAAAGATAAACTGTGAGATAACAATGTTAGAGGCTGAATTTTCTGGTTATCCTATTTCACATTTCTCCTACATGTCAATGCAATGTCATTAAGACCTTTACACTGACCATTTTAATTGATCAAATCATCATGGTGGCTGTTTTTCAATGAAGAATTAGTAAAGGTTGGCAAACAAGTGGCATTTAATTGTAAAAAAGGTTTTAAAATGCCATGCTTTTAATGTAAAAAAAAAGCTCAAACATGTGTGGGTATTTTGGATCTTGTCAATTCTTCTGATTTATTTCTAAACAAAAATGAACACATGAAACACTTCCAGCAACTCTGTCCCTAATTATGGCCACATGAGTATTATTGTTATCATTACACATAAAATGTCTATCAGCCTGTGAATGTGTTGCATGCAGTGCACACACATTTTTTTCTCGGGTTATGTTCCTACAAATACTTTAAATGTATATTTCACACTGTTTTATCTGTGTTCTATTTTAGCACACATGATTCATCACCCAGTACATATTTTAGTACACTTTAATATGTGCAATAGTATTTCCAGATAATTGTTAAAGCCCCTTTGATAGTGTATTTTAATTATTTACATCTAGAGAATTAGCACAGCGCAGTGTGTTGCTTTATTGGAATAGTAATTAGTTCCTTGCTTTGCTTCTTTTTTTTTTGTTTTTTTTAACAGACTGCATATATTTCAGAGCACATCTTTGCTATCATTAATCAAGAGCTCCAGGACTGGCTCACAATATTCAGATGATTTGCAAATGCCGTGATTTCTAGGCTGCCAAGGTGCTAGTAATTTACATACAGACAACAAGCCTTGTACTCCCTGCCAGCCTCCTCCACCCTAACATCTCCAGCTTTTTGCCCTTCCCTCATTGTTGTCTCACCATTTCTCATTTCTCTCCCTTCTCTACTTCCTTAATCCCACTCTACTTCCTTAATCACTCCTCTTTCAGAGTGTAGAAATATTTCATTCTTACGGCAAACAAATATATGTAAAAGTGGGGGGAAACAAAAATAACTGCAGCCTAAGCCATCTACAGATATCCATCTCACACACCCACACACACAATCGCAAACAGAAAAATAATAGCTTCATACTTAATGCTCTCCCTCCTCCTTTACATCTTCTCCCCTCCTACACCCTTTAAATATAAATTTGCATAATCAGTGTGTGAATGTATTGGAATTGAACTTGGCAAAGTTGGTGCAAAGGCATGTTGACATATTTGGGATTTTACTCCACATACATAATGCAAGGACAACAGGAGCGCATATTACTCAAGTTGCATAACACTGATGTTTAAAACAGGTTACCAATATTTTTGGATTTAATCTACTTATGTGGATACTTTGTCCTCTAGGCACTATCATTTACTTTTTTCTTTTTTTACATCTTTCTCTCAGGATTTAGTTCTTGGCAGGGTGTAAAAGGCTGTGAAATGGTATTCAGACCTCCGTGTGCTGATAAAAAAAAACTGGGACACAGACTTGTAAATGAATGTCTGCTTTTCAAAGTATTGTTTGGGAATCCAACAAAAAAGATCTGCTTGCACTGAGGGTTTTTAATCTGTAACAAAGTATTCTCAGTTGTACTTAATTTAGGTATTGGTTTGATTCAAAAAGTTTATGTCAGCTTCATCTGCATTTACTGTCAGTGTTGCCTTTTCAAACTTTAATCTATCAATGGTAATTGGACTATCAGACCATCCAATATACATTGCAATATTGATCAAGGAGTTTAAATAGTGAATGTCTGTTAATTATCTCTAGCAGCAGCTACTGAAGCTTTCAAAAAAAGCTTTACATGGTGCAGCACCAGAGGAGCTTTCTAATGTCTCAGAAATTAATTTTTAAAGCTGTGAGAGTCAAAGTAACTCAGTCTCCGTTGCTTCAATTGTGCCATCCTCTTGATGGATGAGTCAATCCATAGTCCCCTTAGTGTGTAGAATACCCGCTTAAATCACTGGACTACACATTAAATGCTGTACTTTACAGATATAGCTAACAATACTGTCACTTTAGAGTGCATACATTAATTAATCCTATGTTTAGCTAAAACAGCTCAATACCTGAAACACCACATACAGCATCAAACACACAGAAAGATGGGACACGCCACCTAATAAGAGTAAGACAGGCAGAGAACTGACTGCCCAGACAGTCTGTTGCAAACTGCAACTGGAAATTCTTTGCTCTATTTACTACCAACATCGCAACCTGCATTTCAACAAATTTACAACATGATTCAGATGACCACCAGCCTTCAAGCATGCCACATTATATGCAAGACGGTGTGTGTTTGCTACTGGCTGTCCCCACAGGTCATTTCACTGCACAAAAAAAAGAGCCATGAAATAAGATTTTCAATTCTGTGATATTTTATTTTTGCTCAGGTTCAACAAACATTATAATAAAACTTTTTTTTTTTAAATGCAGTTACTCACATTTCAGAGTCAAACTTAAAAGCCACTAAATAAAACACATCATAACAGTAACATTACGACAAAGTGTAAATAAAAATCTGAAACACATTGATGTAACAGAACCAGCTCAGGCAAGGCAGCAGTGTGAGACCAAATATGAAAAAGAAAGTCTAGACAAAGATAAATTGCATGGAATTTCTTCAGAAGAAACTCACCTGCATTACCATACCAGTTCACATTGCTCGATGTGTCCTTATCATTAGAGACATATTTCCTGTCTTTTCCTCTTCAGCAGGGGGGAACCGAACAAACTTAAATCACAATCAGTGGGGACACAGTTACACCACAACTAATCAAGAAACCCAGTTAGAGTCACAATACAACTCATAATCTTTTTCTCTTTACCTCCCTTACCTGCAAAAACAAAACAGTCCTACACATCTTCCAGACCTCAGATGAAACACACACTAATTTTCCAAAACCTGTCTTTATTCGGCCTGTATATGTTGTTTATTGAAGCTCAAGAACTTACCTGATGAGGATATGAAAATGCTTTTATGTCAAACTTGGTACACCGCTTTCAGGCAGCATTAAAGCCAAAAATTGTCAAACTTTAGAAGCACTCTGAACTCCTAGTTCGAACTCCAGTTTTGTTTTTTGTTTTTAAATTGGCTAATGATACTATGAATTTAGAAACAAATGAGGGACAGCTGGTGAATAACTTGATTACTGATGAGTTATTCATAAGTACCTCCCTAATAATTCCTCTGAACAACCAGCAAACAGCAACACCAAGTAATGATGCGTAACACGTTGTTACTGATTTTAATAGGCCAGGGATGCGTGTGACGTATCATAAACCCTGCATCAACCTCAAATTATTATACTCATGAGGTAATGAAACTGTCAACAAGGATGAAATGAGAACTAAAAAAAGGATCAGTAATTAAATATTCATACTTTTCTGGCAATACCTAAGCAGTTATTTAGGCAATTGATAAGGATGTTGCTCCTCTCAGAGCAGAAAAACAACCTTAGTGACTGGACAAATAATGAGAAGGTAATAATTTTATATTCTGTACCGACATGTTTACGTTAAATTTGAGAAAACTTGTATTATTGTGCTAGTTAAGTGTACAAATTAATGTACAGAGCTATAAATAAAAAAAATGAAAAATAATAATACACCAAGAAGACTGCTTTTGAGTAGCCTAAAATGTCTCATTTGTAGTCCAGACTTTTCTTCTTAGACTTGATGGCATCATCATGAAACACATAAGCTTGATTGCCGGCCAGACTGAGATTTTTGGGGTAGCTGGCTAAGAGCGACAGAAGTTAAATTGGAAAAATCAAAGGGTTTCAGAAAGAAGGGGGGAAATGGTACTGTAACAATGAAAATTGATAAAAAAAAGAAAAAAAAGAATTTGTTTTATCCAACTAAATTCATGTAAGCCTATTCTAGTATATCCAAAAACATTAAATCATGAGCCTGTTAAAAAGCATATGTGCTCTTTAATTAATGAATGAGTCATTGCTAGTTTTATGCTGTTGAAAAACCTTGAAAAAAAGTGATAAGAATGATTGACTCACAGGAATTCATGAACTTATTACCTAAAGATTCATTTATGTAAACTCCCCTACATAGAGTAGTAGTTCCTCTTAATGCTGTGGCCGCCTAGTGGTTAGAACGGCACTGACACCAAGAAACACTGAGGGCACATGGAAATATAATGGAAATATATAAATATAATGTGTTAAATCACATCAAGCTAATAATCAATGTGTCAGCAATCCTGATCATTTGCGTCGTTTTGAGAAGTTTGGCATACAGAATGGCACCTGATATGATTTTTTTTCTGTTTCCCTCCACAGCGATCCTTCTGCAGTGCCATGATGGACGAGTTACGTGTGTCTCTGAAGTGCCAACGCCGTCTCAAACAAAAGCCTCAGCCACCCGTCATCGTCAAGACAGAAGAGGTCATTAACATGCACACATTCAACGACAGGAGACTCCCAGGAAAGGAAACCATGGCATGAACGCTGACCACACCAGGAGCTTATCCCTCAATAAAAACCATGGAGGGGAGACAGTGGGGGGGGGGGTCAAATCAATGCTGACTTAACTAGAGACTGAGGTTAGCAGTAAAAATAAGATTCCTTTTGAACCCACTTGCTTATGTAGACAGATGTTTCCTGTGGAAATATAGATACCTGAGCAGTGTCACCTCGCTGTGACATTCACTTTTTGAAGGGAGCTGGAAGCAAAGGACTCTGCTTTGGGTTGATAGAGGTTGTATATTGGAAGTAGATCCAAGCAGGTTCATAACAAAAACATTTGTCTAGTCCACACCAGAAGTGGATTTAAACACACAAAAAAAATTTAAAAACATATGTATACACACACTCATGCTCTCATTTTACACACTTAACACCTGTGCAGAAGGGAAAACTCTGTTGTGACAGTAACACCAGTTGTAGTTTTTTATGTTGATGTCAATGCCCTTTTGTCTTACCTCTATGTGTGTGACCCAATCAGACCCTCCCTTCAGTGGCTTGAGTTTCTTTCCAAGATTTTGAACAAAAACTAATCTTACACGACAAAGGGAACAGTAGTCAGTGCCATATGATTTATTATGAACTGATGTATAAAAGTGATATTTAGTTTGCAATCATCTATGCTGACCTTGTCAAATACTCATCATTTTCTTCTGTAATGCCTTTCTCGTGCCAAAGTTCTGCCATTGTAAAGAACTTTCTATCATGCCTATTATGTTCAAAGCTTCTACAAGCAATGTATACTGTCAAAGTCTTTATTCACATCCATCTTCATACACTGTCCGCAGTTTTCAATCTGTATCAGCCATTGTTTAAAATGCAGGATTTCTACAAAAGTGTTTGTTTTTGTACAAGAACAAGAAGTTTTGTAGTACTTTGTATCATGGTAGCCCCCTCCTGTAGACAAAATATGTAGCAGATACCAACTCAGCCCTCAAACTCTGACAACGGGCTTCAGGCTCTGCTGTGTAGGGTTCATCTGTCTTATCAATCGCAGATTCAGTCTTTTGTCTGCCAGTCTCATGGGGCCAGCTGTACATACTGTCTGGGGACAATATAGTGGATTTTGGTGGGTGAGAGTAATGGAATTGTAAATGGAGTGGTACTCTAAGTAAGAAAAGCAGTGACTCATTTTGGAAAAAAGCAACTGTTATCCTGTCAGCGAAAGTCTAACTGACAACAAGTGTGGGTAACTAACGGTAACTCGGATGAGTCACCATGAAAGACATGGTAAAACATGCGAAGGTTGCATGTGTGGAATATGAATATGAATTTAGTTATGTAGCACTGTTATACAGTAATGAGATCTTTTTTACTAGTATCAAGTCCTAAATGCCATATTTTCCAACTGATAGAAATAGTCATAGCGCTGGTCAAAACATGTTTGAATATTGGAGAGTAAAATGTAAAAAATAAATTATTTATAACCATTTTTGGCCAAAACAAATATATAAACAAACAAGGTTGATAGATCTTTTTTAAAGATTTTTTTTGTAATATTAGAGTTGAAAACCTGAATTTTAAGTGTTCCTTGGTGGACTGTGTAATATGATGAGACACATTTTGTCAGATAGTACAAACATAAATATGTATTTCTGCTCTTTTCAGCTGACATATTCAGCCATTAAACTGACTTGACCAATTTACTGGTCTACAAATAATAGCATCAGTGCAGCAATACTTTAGTTAAAGACAAACTGTTCGAGTTATTTTCACAAATTTGTTATCAGCATGCATGATTTAATAGTGCATATTCCTCTCACTCTAGAATAAGGGGGAAAACATCAGTTTACAATTGGCTATTTGCCGTCAAAACTAGGCGAAATATTCTCTTGGTACAGGTGGGGGTTTTTCACTTAGAAAAATATTGCTTTTAGGACTCAGCAACAAACTAAAATGACCTCAAAGGCAAACCTTAATGATCGGCAGCCTATGAATGTATGAAATGGAGCAGCTGCAGTACATCTGATGTTAGAAATAATTAGGAGCTGTAAGGTGCTTGCTTTTGAAATCTTAAGTGTTGCACCTTTGCTCGAGAGCCAGGTTATGCTTCACTGACGTTGCCTGTGTTGGGCTTGATCAACGTCAATAGTTGGTGGGCTGAGCAAATCATTTATCTGCTAATTGTCTCCAGATGTGTATTTTCTTCACATAATCACATTTGTTCCCACAACCCCTGTCTGTTGATTCTGTTCCATGTTGTTAAATGACAAGCAGACTTGGTAGGTGACCATGCCCACTGCCCCTGTCCTAACCCAGGTAATCATTTGAAGTGTAATTCCTGGGTCTTAAAAGACAAACGTCTGTGGTGGCACATCCGTTGTAAATTAATGGATCTGTTCAATAACTGAACAAAAATCAATGGGAAGACGATATCCTTTAACCTGTTGGTGTTCTACCAGTGTTGCTTGTCATTTTCCATATAGCAAAATTTAATGGTGCAAGCTAAAGTGACAGAATACCTGGAAGCTTTCATTAGATATGAATCCAAAGGCTTGGTTGTTAAAAAAACAAAAACAAATTTGAGCTCATGGAATTTGACATTGATGCAAGGTTTTACAAAAAAAGAAAAGAAAAAGAAAACATGTCATTAAAAATGTCATAACTGTAGATTTGCCTCATACTTTTCATACAGCTTTTTCATAATATTTTGGTGACATAAGCAGACAATAGAATATGTTTTGAGTAAATCTGTTGCTATCATGCATAATGATGAGCATTATGTCTTGTAATATTAAAAAATGTCAAGCTCTTCTAATTTATTAAATGCCCAAAGACTTGATTTATATAATCTAAATGAATACATTAGGTTATTGCTAAATCATTATTTAAATCAGACTAGAGATTTTTTTTTTACCACACACTATTTTTGTAATTTCCTCACTGGTTCATAGTGTGTTTATGCACTTGTTCAATTTGCTGTGTATATTTTCCTCCTATTTCAGAGTTGTTGTTTTTCAATGTTATTGTGAGATCCACAGAAATCCAGGTGATCATATTTCACAAGGCTCCACATCCTGAGAAACACACCAGGGATGTTCTCCATATCTGACTTTTCATGACTCATTGTTTCATGTCTCCCGTAGTCAGTTCTGGGATTCAGCAACGTTCTCTTGGAGTAACGATTCAAACTGTCTCTGCAGCCTGAGCTCTGCCGCCACAACACAAACGGCCACCGTGTTTGCCCTCCGTATTGACAGGGAAGGTCAAAGCATGCGTCAGTGCATACAGCAGGGACCGTTTAGTCTGTCACACTTATTTCCATCCTATTAAGTCCTCTTCCTCCTTTTCCTAAGTGGCCGTTGGAAAGGTATCCTTGGATAACATCTTGTTCATTTGCCAATTAATGGTGGAGATTACGTTGTGGACAGAATATTGCTTTCTGAATGTGACTTTGGTTTGTCATACAGATATCACAAGCTATTAGAGCCTGCCAAGAAAGGTTTTGTCAAGGAGGAAATTTATTCCTCTGCTCATTTCCCTGTGATTTTAATAATTCATAATCCCAGATTAAAATCATGTAAATCCACTTTGATTTTTCTCCTTTGAACAAGCAGTAGAACATGTACTCATAAAGGAGTAATGTAAAGTCATATACAATTAAAGTGGGAACATAAAAAAAATTATAAATGTGGGAATTTGAATTAGAATTTTCTTTATAGTTTTAAGGAGGTGCTATTTTGAAAAAGTACATTGACTTATGTATTTCAAAAGAATTTCCTTTCTGGAGAAGGTATCAGTCATAATTACCCGGGGCAGCAACTCCACGATCACAGTGTTGGCCGGTTGGTCAGTCAGTTGTTACACTGACCCTGATTTGACACATATTGAGCAGATGACAGTTTGGGAGCAGTATTTACCATTTCTAGATAACATTCTCATTCACCTTGCCACTCAGGTACAAAATTGTTTCACTCGAATTTCTGGTGCATTACATTTCACCCTGAAGTGAAATGTCCGATGGCTGATTGTGTTCCAGTCAAGGTAAGGAAACATGTGGGGGTTTTCTAACCCCCCTCGCTAACTGTTGTTACCAATAACAATTGACAAAAATCATAGGATTATCATGACAACATGTCAAAAGACTGAAAGTGTATAGTGATGTACATGTGATTCTTGTTATATAGCACCATCTGACAAAGGTGCTAATAATCAGTATTTTAATAGGCTTAACTACTTTTTATGAGGACTGCAGCCATGTTGGATTTTAAAGTCAGGGTCAGTGAGTTTTTTCACTCCTATTATGATGCAATTTTTTGTGCCAAATCCCAGCAAACCTAATAATATTCCCATTAGACCCATCTAAACTTTTATTTAGACTTACTGGCAAATGCAATAAAATAACAAAACAATAACCAACTCACTAAATGGTAAATAAGCCTGTTAATGGATGAAGTTCAAGTCCAGGTCCAGTTCAGGTTGTTCAGGTTCAAGTCCCTTGAGTGGCCCTGCATGTGAACCATTATGTGCCTTGAGCAAAAACTGCTCCCTCAAAACTGCTCCCCAGGTGCCAAACAACATAGAAACCCAATGATCTCTATATGCATGCATTTTAATGTATTCCATTCAAATAAGGAAGTTGAATTTTAAAGTGGGATTCTAAAAACTTTATCCCTTGTTGTGGAGATTAATTCACATTCCATGGAGGGAATGAATTAAGTGAAACTAGAAATTCCAACGCTTGTTTTCTGTAAGAACCTTATCAGGGAGCGTTTTGACACCATCATGATCATGGCATGACAGTGAAAGGAAAGAAAGAGAATATGTTTTGTTTTATATTGTTGAAGGTCAAGCCATGGTTACCATAGTTTCAGATAATATGTAAGCAAAAAAAACAAAAAAACAGCTTGATTCTGGATTCCACCAGAAAGCAAGAAGTACAATTCAGAGTCTGAGGGGAGTTAAGATGAATAACAGTCGCCCTGACCTTCGTTGTTCCACAGAATCTAATACACATATGAACACATGAATTAACTTCTAGGCTTTATTTTTCCTGACATTCTTCATGTCCAATGACTGTGACTCACAGAAAAAGTGATGAAATCTATAGTAATGTTTTCTATCAGCACTTCTGCGTTTAAATGTCACATAAAATCAGTCAGACATATGGTACTGTCAAACTCCAAACGGAGAACATGTTAATAATGTTGGTAGTATGAGTGATATGTGATAATCAGCTACGTTTACTAGCCTGACCAATAAATCAAACCGACTGGTGTGTATCTTTCACTGTAACATGATCGTCCACATTCCAGCTTTGAAGATCCAAAATTTAAGCTGAAGTTAAAGATGAACATGCGAATTAATGCAAATCTTAAGGCAAATAATGACTGAAAATATTGATTAACTTAAAGCCTAATTTAATTAAGCTTTCAAAAATCTGAGAAAATGATTCAAAACTGACAAAAAAATAACGGAGGAATTTAACTATAAGTTCAATAGGGCAAACATTAAAACTATGCTATAAAAGTAAATGAAAGTTACAAAAATGATCATTTAACCCTGCGCATCTGATCTGTGCTAATAATTTAATGATTGGTTTCTATGCAGCTCACCAACAAAACATACATTTTTCGGTGAGATCTTTAGAGCTGACAGACAATGATTTTCTGTCTGCAGACATTTCAGTGTTATAGAAATGAGCTTTGACTCCTTTCTGTTGAGTTCAGCATGTATAATATGAAATCCTGGGGAAATGCAATAAAAAGAAAATTGCTGAAACTGGCTGAGCTTGGAAGGCGTTGTTGCTCAGAAAGTGATGATTTGGTACACATTAGGATCTTGCCCAGCAGTGGCATGTGTCCCCCCTGAGATAGCACAGGAAACTGTTGGCCCCACACAAAGATATCTGATGGTCTTCCTCAAACTAAAGGAGATTGCTGTGTGGTTGAATGTATTTGCCACCTGCATGTGAATCTCTACAGTCACACATATGTTCCCAGCGGGACAAACACCATTTTGACTGCAAATGAATTTCATTTTTAAGAAGTGATCTTTTGTGTCATGTGGCAATTCGTTTGGATGAGGTTTGAGAGATTTTTTTTTTCCCAGTGGCAGATGTGTTGTGGTGGGTGGCAGCTGCAGAATGGAGGAGCACAGATTGCTAAGTGATTCACCCTGCTCCTGGCATCTCTGTTACCCCATGAGTCTTTTGCTGACAATGTTTTCATTTCTATTTGCTTCATGTGTAACTAGCATGGTGGGCTAGATATGCTGACAGCTCTGTCAGGAAAATGACAGTGCTGGTCTCCTTGTTCTGAGGTTATTTCCTTTACATGACCTATTCTGCAGAAAAACGATAAGGCTTTGGCTGAATATGACACCAAATCGCTTACTGACATGAGCATGTTAATGGTGCTCAGTCTGATAAAAAAAAAAAAAAACTCAGATTGATATTGCAAATTAGCTCACTATTTCATGGCATCTGCTGCGCTTGTATGCACACACTGGAAATAACAGTGTTGAGTGTTGAACCAGCCACATCTCCTGACAGGGGAATCATGTTTTGTTCACTGCTGTCAAATAGTACCCTGATTCCTCCCCAAAATCCCCCATTAGATTCTCTCAAACAAATGCTGCCCCCCCCCTCTCCATCTGCCTTTGAGTCATTCATACTGTTGATTCCACCTCTGGAGGAATACATCAGGCATAACGCCTTTTTCTTTCATCAAGGCATCAGCTTTAAAGTAATTTTCCTCCTCTCCTAGGGAGCCAAATGGAGACGAGAAGATGTCGATTCTCCCATCTCTTTGTCTGTCCCCTTTGATCTCTTTCAACATGAATTCCCAATGCACAGAAAGTAAATGGGATTTTTTTTTTCTGTCTTTCTCTGGAGCATGGTTGATCATACAAAATTGACCAAAAATGACTCCTAATGACCCCTGTGTTTTACTCAGAAAAAAGAATAGCCCCAAACACACTCCCAGCTATCATTACTCATAGTGCATTTTAATGATGGATGAATAATTCAGAGTGAGCTTGTAGATATAATAGTCCAGAACACTGATGCTGG
>JAOXYM010000024.1:15659938-15672825 GCA_028567055.1 Leptatherina wallacei | reverse complement strand
GGGGGGGGGGGGGGGGGGGGGGGGGGAACAAAACCCACATTTGATCAGCAACCTCACAGGTCAGCAGTAAAAATCCTGGGGTCAGTGGTGGAACTATTGCAGCACCACCCCCTGCCTTACTGGAAGACCACTCTGCACCTAATCTCTGAGCCACCAGCTGCTACTGTCATCATAGAAAAAAAAAAGGGAAAAGATAAAACTGATGCCAACATGCCCCCTAAATGTTTGGTTATGCTTACGAGCCTCCTTGCCAGGAATAAATATCTTTCTGCAGTTCGACATGTGTGAGTGTGTAGGAAGGAGCCAGCAATCAATATGCACTCTGACATCCTGGATAGAAATAGCCCTCCTTTTCATCAGGCGGCCTTCGTCATCACCAGTCCCAGCAATCAATACAGGAAGCAGTAACGTGAGGGGATGGGGGAAGCATGAGAAGACCCACCATCCTCCAACAGCCTCTCTCCGTGGCGACCATCAGCTATGGAATGGCTAATTATGGGATGCATTAAATCAGAGTTGCCCCATGAGGTATTTTGTACTGGATTAAAAGGACAGGGACTGTGTTGAGGTGAGCGTGAGAGGACTGGCGGTCACCATGTGGTGGGGAGCCATTAAGTAGCTTTTTATACACAGGAAACACTAACTGGACAAAGCTGGGTCAGATCAGCTCTGATGGACTCAGCTCCACATGATGTATATAAATACATAAAAGAGGATGGGAAAGGAGGGGAGAAAGCTAAATGAAGGAAAGAAAACACACATACACATGTCCGTGAAAAGCCACCAACAGAGCTGCTTTCATGACACGGACACTCCAGTCCTCCTCAACACATTGTCATTAGTGGGCCTGACCCCTGAACCCTGCCCAACCCCCATCAAACACTTAAAAGCCTTCATGTTTCCCCTGCCTCAAATTAACAACATCCAACACCCCTGATTATGACTGGGGCAAATATTTGATCTAGGGGAGGAAGCAGTAGATCATCTAGCTACATTTATCAGCATGAGAGGGGAAATGAACCTCAGTAAGGTGACTGGTGATAAAACCCACAGCCAGTACTGACTGAAACCTTTCCTGACAGACAACTCATCACCCCAAAACATTACCCCCCACCCTCCAATGATAACTGCATAGAATTTATTATTATGTTTTCTTCACAGATTCATCATGTTTTTCGGACAGAGTTAATCATCTTTTCTGAGAGTGGTTTGAAATAAGCAGATTGTTGAAAGTTTTTTTCTTTAAGCACATAGTTTTGATTTGACTAAACCCACATGATAAGTGTCAAGTGACAAGTTACTCACTGTGATTTGTTCCGATATAAAATTGATAAAAGCCAAGTCTTGATAAAAATGTGATTAAGAAAGGGATTTTGCAGCATTGCTTTTGCAGCTGTAGAACAAGACTTGTGATGTTTTTTTTTGTTTTAGCCTGTGCAGTAACAATGTTTTCCTATTTGACAGATTTAGAATTTGACTTTTTCTTCAAATTATTATTAATTACAAACTCTACAGACACATTTGGACACTAAAAAGATTTAATCTCTTCAAAAGGTTTCCCCCCCACTATTTACAATCCTACAGCATATCAGCTTTTTAATCTAGTTTTTCTCTTTCTCACTGTGAGATTAAAGAATTGGTTTATTACCTTATTATTCATGTCGTTATCATTTTTACTGAATATTCTATTTTTTCAAGACAAATTCTGATTCTAAAATTTGAGAATTTCTTTGTGATGTGCGATACCGAGCTGAAAATCTTATGACTGCTGTTCCAGAACACATCCAAAGAATTAGAGGATGTGCTCTTGGATGTTTTTAAAATGAAAAATACTAATTTAGCTAATTAACGTAACACAAAAATAATTGGAAATTGTTCTTTTTTTTTTCCTTTTTTCATCTAACAAATATGAAAAAGGCAAATAATCGTACAGTGAACAAAAAGCCTTGCTGAATGTTTCTATTCAGATTTTCTTTTTAAATTAGATCAATTAAATATAAAAAAGTTCAAACAGCCTAAAATTAACTTTTACCCGCACAATCAAACTTGCAGCTGTCTGTGTTTTACATGAACTGCGGCCCTGCTTTCTACTCTGCCACCATTCCAATTACAAATCATCTCCGCTGCATGTGGCCAGCTCCATAAAAGGCAGTCACATGACTAGTCTTTCTTCTTCTTTTGCTTTTTTTGATGTACAGAAGGAAAGGGTGGGTTGGTGGTTGGTGTGAGTGTGTGGAGTAGTATGGCTGCAGGAGACACAAAGCCTGACACTGGCTATCTGGAGGCAGAGATGGGTGGGGCCTGCATGCCAAACGGTGACACGGACCAGAGGTTAATCTCACTAGGGGCCCACTTTAACCTCACTACACAAAACACACACACTCTCCAGCGTGCACGCTCACACACTCAAAATGTGAAACGTCTTGCAACGGTTTACATGCAAACATCAACAACCTGGTGGTTAAAGAGCAGAAAGGACAAACACACACACACTCAGAGGGGCTCCATAAATTGGACACAACTCCAGGCGTTTCGGAACAATAACAGCAGCAAACTGTTCAACGTTTCAAACTAATCACCGACAAAGGGCAAGCAACCCCCCCACCTCACGCCACACACCCCATCACTCCACCCAACTCTCCTGCCCTTTTGTTTCTAAAGAATCTCCTCTATTTTTAAAAAAGTAAAAAAGAATGTCAAAGGAGAAATCGCCCGCTATATGCCAGTAAAAACACACACACAGAAAACAAACATTCAGCCCAGGTACAGAAGAGGTTAGTAAACAGCAAATCAAAGAGGTACCAGGAAGTGAAGATGACTTTCTCGCCTTCCAAAAGGAAGTGATCAGATTGAGAGCGCTGATGAGGAGGATGCCTCCCAGGAAGAGAACTTGTGGTCGGGCAGGGACCCTCACTCACCCTCCCTTTCTTACCTCCCCGCTCCTTTTTCCAACCTCTCACTCGTGTTTTTCCTCCTCGACCACCGCTAGCACCCTCCCTCCCCAACCCAGCGCCACCACCCCTCACCCACACGTACTTTTCCCACATCCCTTCTCTTTCCCTCTCCTGAGGAAACTCCTCCCCCCCACCACCCCCCCTTTTCCTCCTGTCCTCATGCTCCCTCTTCCCCTCCCCACAGTCCTTACCTCTTTCTCTTATGCATATAGGGTCAGTGTTTTGCAGGAATAAATTTGCAAAGTCTCTCCTGCTGCTGCTTCTTTTAAATTCACTGAGAGGAAACCTTGTAGCAGAAATGCAGAAAATATTGCATGACCTCTGTGTCAAGCCAACATCTCTTCATATAAAATAAAAATCAGCTTTTTTTTTCAGTGGGTCTGCTTGTTAGATGAAATATTTTTATCCTCACAGAAATATTCCTTCTTCTAGACTTTTTCCTATATATGAATTTCAGATGCTTTTGCAGCTCAGAGCATAAACTGACAGATTTTAATTCAATTTACCCAAATCTAAACATTTCCTCTGCACCTGGAAATATCATCCAAATAGCTTCGGGCTGCTGGCAGAAGAGACAGAGAGGGAGGAGCAGCCAGAGAAAATGAGTGACTGACTTAATGAGAGTGTATCCAAATCCTTGCAAAGAAATGGGCTGTTTTGCATTCAGTATGATGATGTGCTTATGAATGCATATTGTTTTCCTTTTGTGCTAAATGACAGTTGCATTATCATTAACACGTAGCTGGAAACACTGCCATGGAAATGCACAAATGTAAACATATTCATTGTATTCTAGTAAATGTGCTTAAAAAAAGAGAGAGAGAAAATTGTCATTTTTGGAATGTGCACAAATGCGACACGATGCATTCAAGAAAAAGAAACAATGAAACCAGTATTTCTGACACTTTCTGCAATATTTTTTCTCCCCATGAATTTTATCAAAACATTAAAGCTGAGCTTTATGAATTTAGATAGATGCCTCTTCCTGTAGGAAACCACAAAAATGGCATCAAAACCATTTCACAAAACATCCCTTTTTATGCTGTGTCTCACTGTTTTTCCATTTTTAAAAAAGAACCCTTTTGTTGTCATTTCTTTTTTCTCTTTCTTGGCTGAACAAAAAGGTTTTTTTCCATAAATGAATTGTTTTAAATAGAAGTGTGATGTTAGCTGGAGAGTGTGACAGAGTGAAATAAAAGTGCACTTTTTTTTCCCTCTTTTTTTTGACCATATCATAAAAGGCTAATGCACAGAATGCGACAATGTGATCATCTTCAGTTTTCATACCTCTGCAAACCTAACAGGCAACAATACACCACAGCAGCCTGTGCTGTCTTACAGTTTACAAACTGCTGATTCAGACTTGGTTTATTTGATTCTTACTCAGCTCTTAAGGCTTTTTCCCAGAACTTCCTTCACTCTCACTAAAACATCTCTGGCCAGCAGGGAGACAGGAGCCTGGAGTATGTGGATGGATGTGGTGCCTTCAGTTGGTGGAGTATTAATTAGAAAGCATCAATCAAAAAGCTGCTAATGCAGTCTCACAATAATGCACTTTTCTGAGCCCCAGCGCCTGTTATGAGACTATATTTTCATGCAAAGCTTAACAAAAAAACGTATATTTGTTATTTCATGTGTACTGATCAGATTTCTAAACTAAGTAACTGAGTAAATGTACTCAAGTTCCACAAATAACTGCAACATTAATAGATTTATATCATCTACCACTTCAACCACACTAGATCTAAGGGGAGATTGTACTTTTTACTATATTAGATTATTCTCATAGGTATTGCTTAGATGTTATCAGTCATGAAAAACTAATGACCAAAAATAGAAATACTGGCTAAATCCACTTGCGTGTGATGAATACATTTGTATTTCAAAAACTGAGTTGTACCTCTACCACTGCACATGATGATGCACATGATGTCCTAATAATAGATACTGAGCAAAGGTCACTTTACAGTTTTAATTTCATTCACTTAAAATATGAGTCTTTTAAGTTTGTTGGAGCGTTTAAACCAAGTATTGTAGATTGCTTTTCATTTTTTAAGCAAAATCATTATCTCCATCAATATTAGAATGAGCCGACACATTCTACATCTCATGTTGAGGAAAGTCTGAAATGGGTTTTATCTAAAAACTAATTCAAGGTAAGGTGATTGAGGCACATCTTACAGAGATGTGGAGCAAAGTCAGTAGCTTTCAAAGATCCAATTCAAACACTGCAAGCTTTCTCAACAGTTATAGAACACAGAGATGTGAAGAAAATGTATTTTTCTTTCAGCAAAACATGCCAGACTGAGGCCACGTGTTCTATCTTTAGGCTGACATCAAGCTTTGAAAAAAAATCTATACAACTTTAATGTTTCAGCTGCCCAATGTGAAAACATATTTTTCAAAACTCCTGCTAATCTCGATAATAATAATAAAAACAATAATAATAACAACAATAACAACAACAATTTATGGAATAGGCCATCTTTTTTCCATTACTATTAACATCTGACCCCCACTATGCACCAGTTCAACACAACATCCCCAGAGCCCACAATAAAGACAGGAGAGGGTGTCGAATGAAATGTCGAAAATGCCTCTCCTCATCCTCACTGGTTCCTCGTTGAGGATTTTAAAACCACTTTATTGGACCGTAAAAAAGGGCGATTTAACGGGGGGGGGGGGGGGCGGAAAGAAGAGAGGACCTCGCTTCTCTTTGTTTGCTGTGGAACAAGTCGAAAACAGGGCATCTGAAATGAACTCCATGCACAATAAATCAACAGTAGCTTAAATGTGGTACAAAACAGGCCTGGCGTCATGTAGGAAGATGTTGTCCCAGTAAACTGCACCTTAAAAAAACCCACACACAAAACAAACAGCAGCTGCTCCTGAGTCAGCGTGCTAAGTTTTGACTTTTTAAAAACACGTTTGCCAACATGTTAGCTGGCTGGATATCAAGCAGCCTCTGCTGTCCATTAGGGCCAAGTGTGAAACTAACCGTGTCATAGCCACACTACATTTCTTCCTTTCCCTTTGCAGAGCAGAGGGAAGCAAGGGAGGGGAGAGCTGATCGCATGTGGCCCAAAAAGGAAACTTAACATGTTTTTTCAAGCCCGTGGACAACGTGTGATTACACAGTAACATGTTGGGCAATGCAAAACATCCGGATGATACAATGTAACGACCGAATTGTGCTCCGAGGAGAAATAAGGGGGGCCGCGGGCATCAAAATGGGATCTGAATTAAAACTGAGCTTTTGGCATGGGGAATAAAACGAATCGATCACTCGTCGCCTCTCCACGCTTTAGAAAAGCAAATCCGGCGACCATCCCAAAGCAGATGTTTTTTTCCTCGGGGTGGTTTGTGTTTTTTGGCAACTTACTTGGTGGACGAAAACATCCAGAGGGGGGTCGACTGGGCTCCCTTCACTGTTGGTCATTGAGATAAATCCAAAGCCCATCCGGACGTTGAACCATTTGCAGAAGCCCGATCCAGACAGGGTCTGATGTCGAGTCCTGTCCTCCTGCTGCTCGGTGGACTTGGCGGGGTCTTCTCCGCCACCTTTACCCGACCCTCCTGAAACAAGCGGGCACACAAGCAGCGAGTCAGAGAACTTTTATTTCTTATTTTTTTTTCTTTTTTTTTTTCAAAGACTGAGACACACATTACAGGAGAGGCATTTCTCTGCGCGCGTACCGATTTATACAAGTTTTATAGGCTCTGTTACATTTTTTTAAAGCAAAAAAAAAAAACTTATCCAAGAAGCGTGGGGGGAATCCCCTCTACTTGCAATGTGAAGTTCAAGGCCGGTAGAAATTTCCTATACTACCATTATCGGCATCATAAGCGTTCGGGGCGCGTGGCGCTATGACCTGGTGTGCAGCAACTGCAAACATTGTCCCCAAAAAGTTGTTACTCCATGACAGATGAGTGCATCTGCTTCGTGCACAGGCATGCTCAGTCGGTGTAACTTGCGGAGGGGCTTTTGTTTTAAATGTCGTGCATCCACAGCCCTGCTCCTGCTGTGGAGTTGCATGCTACAGGAAAAAGGCAGGTGTACACATGGTTCCTCCAGCTTTACTGCTATAGGCACAATCGTATAAAAGGTACGCTCTTAACAATATGCGTACCTTAATGCAGCCAAACATGGTTAGATACGGTCTCTGGCAAGGGGTGGTTCAGGTCGGAGGTGTTTCTGTGGAGGGGGGGGGGGGGGGGGGGGGGGGGGGGGTTTGTTGGGTTTTTTTGTTGTTTTTTTTTTTTGTTTTGTTTTGTCCCCCCACCCTCCCGCGCCTCTTGAGAGGTTTCAAACAATAATCACGTTGCACCTTGCCTCTCCTCCCTTCTCGCGTGAGCAGATAGAGAGAAAAACTAAGAGCAAAAAATAGAAAATAATTGCAGAATAACCTTCGGCCATGTTTCCCCGCGGACCCTCTGCGCCCAAGTTGCAATAGTGAAGCTTCCTCTGCGAAAACGGGCTGCGGTAGTCACCATTAATCCGACATCCTCGATCCCATCGCTCACCAATTTCGCTCGCATGGTACGGCGTGCTTTCTGCCTTTTGATATTTTTGTCATGTCTTTCTCTCTTCCCTTCAATCCCTTCCCCACTCACACCACCTCTGTACTGCTCTCTCTCTCTCTCTCTCTCTCTCTCTCTCCCTCCTTCGCTCTCATTCGCTCTCGTGCTGGTTGAGCCCGTTCCCGTAGTGGGAACACGTGACTTTGTCAATTACATGCTTTCTTGCTACTGATTTCTACCCCTAAGATTGCAGTAAAGAGGTGAACTCAACTCGCACCCTTGGTGGCATCCAGTCGTATGATAAGACAAATAATCGGCAGCCTTTCATCGTGAGAAGAATGTGTTTTATGGTGTGCTGCCTGCCAGTGTTTTTGGTAGAGATTCTGTATCATAAGAGGCTGGTGTGGCCACATCAGGCTATTATGCACTGAGATTAGATTAGATGATTATATGGGATTAAATTACGTTTTAATGAATCCTGTGGGATAATTGGGTGGCCATGGCAACCGAAAATAAACCCCGAAAACACAAGGAACTAATAATGAGACAAGCAATTAGCAGCAAAAGCATTATATTAAACACCTAAAGGCACTGTAGTGCTAACCTACAGGATTTGTGGCTGTTCTTTAAATTCTTCTTCCATTGACTTGTGGACATCTGTGTCATGAGTGGATTGTTGTGTTCAGAATGCAGATAGAAAAGTCAGGTTAGTTTTCATTCCTTGTGTTGTTAATAAAGTTTAAAAAAAAATCAGAGGCTGCAAAACAACCTCAACAACTGAGCCCCTCCTTTATAAAAGAGCAGGTTTGTTTTGTTTTATTTTTTTGTTGTTGTTTTTTTTTTTTTACTTTAATAATCATGCATCCAAGCAGAAACATGAACAAAAATAGAAATTAAAAAAATTCTACCATTGTGTGAGGACAAAGTTACTTCATCAGATACAAAGTAAGCACATAATTCCAATAAAACAGAGACACAACTTTTTATGTCTTTGTTCCTTTTACCCTAGACTTATATCTAACCTTAGAGTGAAGTCTGATTTAAATCATAGCCTTTGTTAGAGAAATGACACACACATCTCATTTAACCTCAAGCAACAAACTAAAACTTATGAATAATGTAAAGCATAGTATGGACATGTCTTTGAGCTCATGTTTCTACAACACCCAGCCAGTAACCTCTCAGCATCGTAGTGGGCACAAGAGGAGAGCTTAACTCACAGCTTTGGAATGTGAGTGGAAAAGTCTGGAAAACAAACCTGAAAACTGTCAGTTGTGATCCTCAGTTGACAATAAAATATCAGCTCATTGGTTTGAGTCACTTAAATCTGGAGAGTTTTTAGAGACTCCTGTAAAAGTTGTGATAATTAGATGCTGGACCAAGTTTGGAGCTTGACTATTTTCCTGAGTGTCTGATCTACTTTTTCTTCTCTCTTTTGTTTATTATTTTGCATCACAAAAGAAGAGAAGAGACAACAAATGGGAACTTGTGAAGAAGAGTGTGAAATTGTTTAGTTCCGGTAAAGATTGTTTGATCCTGACAAAGGAAAGTATTACTTAAACTCTTTGCAGTTATTAACCTTGGTTGAAAAGTTATTTTTCTTCAGCTTAAAGAGAAAAAACAAGTCTTCCTGGTCGTTCTGTGCCTTCAAAAACAGAACACTGCAGAGAGGAATAGCTCCAGTTTCTCAAGGCCATGGAGCAACTTGACAACAACAAGACAGAAAAATAGCCCGCTCATTGAGAAACTCCCCATCTTATCTCACACCTAACCCTGGTAGGACGTTTCTTAAGGGGTTATTCCCGGTTGAGGAGAAAGAGTAAAAACACATTGGAGGAATGAAACAACAACAAGACTTTCTCCACCCACCAACGCCGAAGAGCCCACCCTCCGGAATTCACAGGCTTTGCCCCCACCCCCAATCCAAGTCCATCCCAGCCCCCGCGCAAAAGGCCTGTTTTTGAAGATGCTTGTAGTGGAGGCCTCCACAGTGGCCACAGAATTACGCTTTGGGTCACAGGACTGGATACCGGTGTCAGATGTTATCCACTCACTCATATCCTGACAGGACCTTTCTGATTAGGACGTGTCAGTGGAAATCAGCACAGAGCAGAGCAATGATGTGTGCAAGAGAAGGATGGGGAATAAGTTGAATAAAGAAGGCTTGGGTCTTCCTGTTTTAGTCACAGCAAGCAATTTAAACAGTAAAACAGAGATTCGTGGACATTTTCAGACAGCTGAATTCGAACCTGTGGTTCTTTTTAAGTCTTTGAAAGTATTTTACTTGTGAACCACAAATGAAATATCTAGAACAACAGCATCTTTAGATTAGACTTGCTGCTGCTTACAATAGCTCTTTGTTCTATAATCAAAACCTAAGTAGAAGTCAAAGTTTGGTATTTGTCTTCGAGCTACAGGATAGGCCTTTTTTTTTACTTACCACATTTCCATGATTTCTTTTCACTCGACTAATTATGGAGAATTATCTTTAAAAGTTTTTAATTTCTAATTTAATTTCTTAATCTCCATGATGAAGATATAAAATATTGATTATCAATGTGGCATCAGTCTTTTTGCCCCACTTCATGCAGAAATGAATCAAATCCCCCCCCCCCCAAAAAAAACTTGTTTGATTTTGCTGAATTACATAATGATAATAATTATACAAAAAAATGATATTGATCTTACATGCAACATAACTTGCTTCAGCTGATACTAAGCTCAGCCTGAGTTGTATTAGCTTGTAAATCCATCCCCATAAAGTCCTGGTTTTCATTTAAACCTTTACAACAGATAGTTTTCAAACTTCTTCCTGACTTCTGATCACTTTGTAGAGAGGAGGACACCAAACAACAAAAACAAGTTTTCCTGGTTCGGTTTTCAAAAAGTTAAAGAAGAGCTTGCCTGTTTTTGTAGAATTAAACTAAATGGGATCATTTTAAGTCAGACTTCTTCTACACTGATTGTTGTCAAACTTGTTTTAACATAAGAATCAGTCCATTTCCACAATTGTTGTGTTGACACATGATGGAAAAAAACCCATCAGATTTTGGGGCAATGAGGGAGATGATTAAAAACTGACCTCTAACCAAATTGAAATGAAAACATATGTTTTATTGCATGTGACATCATAGTTTGGATGTCTTTTTGTTTGAATTGTTTTTCCACTTTTCCACTGAAACTGAAAAAGAAAACTTTTTAAGTGAAGCTTTTCCTCGCTTTCAAGACATTTCTTTGTGACAACTGTAAATAATTGTCTGTTTTTAAGATCCCATTGAACTTGTTTCAGTCGTTTTGAAGTCCACAAGGAGTAACACTTTAACTATCTTCTATTTACATTTAGCCGCTTTCCAAACACCTCTGGCTCTCACCTCATTCTCTTTTCTACTTTTCTATTTCTGGCTATCTAAGCTTTATGTGGTTCATCAAGGTTATTTAAAGAGAATTAATTGCTTTTTGATATGAAGTTTTGTAAGAGATTGCCTGGAACTTGCTATAAAAAAACACGTGATTATATAAATCGTTTTATGGCATTTAACTTGAATGATTGTTTGTAGGGAAGGTTTTGTTCAAAGTTTAGTTGAGTTTAGTATAATAGAAATTATAAAAGGATCCATAGAATATTTAATGGAATATCGCTAAAACAGATTTCCAACCCGTCTCCAGCTAATCTAAATCTATGTTAGATTTCAGATGCAGTTTTGTATTTAAGTCAGAGTTAGGATTTGTTTTCTTTCACTTTATCACTAATAATTTGGCAATGTAATATATATATCTACATTTGATGTGGATTTGGACTTCTTCTAATTGTCATTTTGGATGTTTTCACTATCAGTCACACTCTTATTAAATTATTGTGAATTAATTTCATGTATTCCAGCTGTGAATTAGTATAGCTTGAAAATAGACATGTTTTCCCTTAAAAGGGTTTAGAATTAAGTGGATTGTGGTTCGAGGTATGGCTTGGATAACATCATTATACACAATCTATATCATTTTTAGATTAAGCCATATGTATGAGATTAATGGCTATAAAAATTGCCAAAGAAACAATTATTCATTTGAACAATAACTTTTGGAAAATAAAACTGAAGTCAGTCTGATCTTTTCAAAAAATCTGCATTTATGAGCACCTATAATGAACAAAGCCAGATTCCTGAGCTGTTTGAATACCAACTTTCTGAGCAGAGTTTGCACTCCACCACCCCAACTAACCCCACCCAACCCCCATTCCTCACTATGTAGGCTCTCAGAGGAAATTTGCCTTTACTCTGCGCTGCTGTCAATGCAGTTCAAAGGGTTCATTGAGCCCATGTCTCTTTTCTCCTTTTTTTTTGGTGAGGGGGTTGTGTTTTGTCGTTTACTTCATGCATTCCAGCTACCAATCTCTCACTTTCTTAAATCTTTTACAAGGAAGTGTAAACATTGCTGGCCAAGCAGGTTGTCTGTTATTGTTATTTTTTTTTGGGGGGGGGGGGATTTACAGATTACAGGCATGTGAAGTGTTATCAAAGCAAAACTGAGTCATTTTATTCATTATTTTCTCATTTATCAACTTAACATATGTGTGATTACAGTCATTTGTGTTTGAAGTTTGACGTTTTTGTTTCTTTCCATAAAAAAAATAGAATGAATAGTTTTAGCTTTATATAAAACCTTTTCTTCTCTTCCATAAACGGATTTCGTTTAGAAATATTTAGCCTCAACGAAAAAAAGCTGCACCTCATTCACAAAAAAACACGCGTGTCGTGTTTTCCATGTCACTACAAAGTAACTCAGTAACTTGAAGAACTTCTTTTTGCAGCTCTTTTCATAATGATACAATAAAACCGCTCGTTTATATTCAGATTTCTTATTTCTCTTTAATTGCGTTGTTTTCAAACTGACGCAATATCATCAACATGGATAGGCGATGCATGTTTTCAGACTGAATTCCAGCATATGAACGAGTCTTCCACTGAGTATCGGGTGGGCAACAGCAAAGGGGGAAAATTACGCAAAAAAAAAATAAAAACTATTGATGAGTAAATCCCTGTTTTTCAGTCCGAGATAAAGTCTCCTGCAGCAGTGAGTGAAACGGGCTGCAAATATGTGAATGAAATATCGGTGACGTCACGCAGAGGGGGCGGCTGGGGGAGAAGCGCCTCTGCACCCGCTGCGCCAAGAAAGAAAAAAATAAATGAGCATAATAGGACAAAATATCTCTCTTGCATATCTCACAATCCTCATTGTGGATGAATTTGTTGTATTTTGACAGCTGGGACTCAGCCGGTCGGTATGTTTTTGTTTTGTTGTTTATGTCTTCAAAAAAACTTATTTCCTTTAGTTTTACACTATTTATTGATCTCATGAATGTTGCCTAAATGAGGGGCGCAACTGCAACCTAATGATTGATGAACTTCCTTTAGTAAA
>JAOXYM010000024.1:15636693-15658077 GCA_028567055.1 Leptatherina wallacei | reverse complement strand
GATAGAGTAGGCCTACCACTGAATCGGATATTTAAACAGATCATAAAAGTTTAAGTCGCAAACGTGATCAATTTTTAAACCAGTTATGAATTTGCCATTGGAAATAATTGGAACAACCTTCCGCCAAGAAATGTAGTTCCGTTGAGTGGATTTTTCCAAGCTGGCGCATTAATATTTCAATTTGGTCACAGGTGTGTGTACATTGGGCGTTTCACAACGTCTTCGAATGTCTCAGCCAATCAGACATTTTGACCCTCTTCATTACTTTAAAACATAGTATAACTTTGTAAGACCTTAAACAAATTTCACCTGAAAATTCTTTTCACGTTAATTTCATTATGGCCTATGATAAGGGTGTGCTTGAGTTAATTGAAGAACTTCTTGATTTATGTTTAGAAGCGTCACCAGCTCTACGGAGGACTGACTTCTGTAAAGGTAGCCAAGCGCCATCTACTGGTTCACGCACCTGCGCATACGTGCTCGTGCGCACGGATAGTGGGGATACAAAGCGTGAATTCATCATTTTTCCTCCTTTTCTTCTAACTGCTGTAGGACGAGATAAGTCGGTGTTTTCAGATCAGTTACAGACTTTGAAGTTGGAGGTGAAAAGCCTCATGGGAGGTTCATGAATGAAAGTGAAGATGTATTACCTTATTTATCACATAGCTTATTAAAAAGAGTATAGGCCTACAGAATGGCCTAAATGTGTGAGACCTGGTTTAAGAAATAGCTCAGATAGACCAGTTTATGTGGAATTTTAATGTTTTTCTCACTTTCCAGTCAGACTTACAAACTTCTAAATCTACTCAGCAGTCTGAATTAATAGCACCAAGAAATTGAGCAAGTAAACTCAGAAGGAGGGGAATGTCTATAAGCTTTGTCTAATGTGAAGTCATCTGTCTCAGACTATCTGCAGAATTTACTTTATTATAAGTTTTCTATAACACTTTTTTCCTTTTTTTAAATAATCAAGTCAATGTGAATTTAGATGCCCCATTACAGCAAACTGGCACCAAAGTTCATTTATTTTTTGAAAACCTGCAGAGATGTGTTTAATCAGTTAACTCTTTAGTCTATTTTTTCATTTATCACAAATAACCAGTGGGATTCTTCACCATACACAAGTTTTCCCCATTTCAGTCGAAATAAAAAATAAAAAAAGTTCTTAAAGTAACTACATATCTGTAAATAAATTATGTTTTCTAAACTGTGGATAAATAAATCCCTTGCACCTTTTTTTGGTGCCATGGTAGTTTGCTTTCAGAATTACTTTACAGTAATTTACAGAATTACAGAATAAGTTAAGATCATAAGCAAGACCATTTTCTTTAAATGAATGTCACTTTTATTATTCATGTTTCTATATTATTTATAATAAACATGTAATAAAATTTAAGTTTTACCATTTTCAGATTTTAACTTCTCTAGTAACAACCAAACTTTCAGTTCTTTTAACTTCCTCAGATCCTTAAGGTGAGCCGAGAGTCAACTGTAAAAGTCATCATTTTTGATGACAGTTTTGCTTCCCGTTTCTTACCTGTTCTCAATCATCTCTCGATGACTGAAATGTTGGATCTTAGAATAAATAATTTAATTCAAAGGAAAGAAATTGAACAAAAACGTATCCATTGACTACATTAAAATAGTACAGTTTAAATGTCAAAATCAGGTGAAGTTACATCATCATTCTGTTGTCTTGATATTAAATTAGTGTATGGAAATCAAAGTTTTGTATTACCAAATCCAAAACTCATGTGTTTGGCTAAAGCTTATTTATCTTTTTATTATTTTTTAGTTCAGTTTCTGCTTTGCATGTTTGTGCAGACAACCAGGAGGACATGTTGTTCTGAAATAATACTTCAAAAATAATTCACTGTTCTGTGCCAAATATCAAGTATGAAAGAAATTCCACAATATGAAACATGTATGTTCAATGGTCTGAATGAGGCCCTGTGTCAGACCACCCTCCTTTTCTGCTTCTGTTTTAAGTGTTGGTTGCTTGCAAAGTGACTGCCCCCTGCTGGAAGACCACACACCAACAAACCAGCACAGAAACACCAGAAGCTCCAGCTGCTCATACTCTCACGGGCCTTTGTAAACCTTTAACTGTCGGCTGAAATGCTTCTATATGAAATTATATTAGAACATATTGACAAAATATCCCGTGATTCAAAATTACCTACAGTAAGAGTTTTTCTATTATAACTTTAAGAAACCTTTGTTTTTGACTTGACTGTCATCTTAGATCATATATTGGCAGTTCTGTTGTCAAGCTTGTAAAAACTGATCATCTTGGCTGTTTTTGTGCAATGAGGCTCACTGAATGTTTTCTTAAGAATAAAACATCATAAATTACTGCTTAAAAAGTTGTTTATTGTAGTTGTGGCATAGTGTTTTGTTCCCTTTAAAAAGGTAAACAATCAGCACAAGTCAAGAGGTAGAAATAATTAGTCTGAAAGAAATTTTGGAACCAATATCCACACACACACACACATTCTTTTTCATGCATACAATGCAAAATGTTTTTGTTTTTTTTGTAAGTTTCCTCACAGGCAAACAGCAATACTGTCCATTTACAGAACCATCAGACAACCGTCAGAACTGAACTTGTTGACAACACTCGACATCCAACAGTCTCCATTCTAAATATAAACAACAAATAAATAAAATGCATCATATTGGAGCTCCCAGAGGACACAGCAACAATTTTAAAATAAACTTGCCATTTAGACCTCATGACTAACAGCTGATTGACTATTTACCGTAATCATGAAAAGTGCCTTCCTTCCCAAAGGACTACAAACATGGCCTACAACATATTAACTGCATGAGCCGCATGTTTTATAGTTCTGTGCAGGGTTGACAGGCCTATGCTAACAGGGGGCGGGAGGGGTCAAACCAAAAAAAAAAAAAAAAAAAAAAAAAAAAAAAGGGTAATGGTGGCTGGGCAAATGACATTAAACATCTTGTACTAGTCAGAGGTGTTAAAGAAGATGTTAACAAATGGGATGAACATCCTTCTGAAGTCAATTTGACTAAAACAAAAGAAAAACAAAACAAAACACACAATTGAACTGGAGTTGCAGGTTATTTGACCCAAGAGATGTTGAGACAGCGGGCGATGAAGGCGTAGGTGTCGGCCACCTCCTGGATGACTTTGCTGGTGGGCTTCCCGGCACCGTGACCCGACTTTGTGTCCACAAGGATGAAGAGGGGATTTGACTGCTTGGAGCTATGGCCCACAATGTGCTGCAGGGTGGCAATGTATTTGAGGGAGTGGAGAGGCACTACCCGGTCGTCGTGGTCCCCTGTTAGCAACAGAACTGCAGGATACTGGACCCCATTGCCTTCTGGGACACAAATGTTATGCAGTGGGGAGTATCTGGGAGAACAATTGGAAATGAGAAATAATTAAGATATTAGGATGCTTCCTTAGCAACAAACTGGGTGATGTCTTTAAATCTAACCAACAGTTAACTATTCAATTTTGTTTACTTTTAAGTAAATGATCTTGCTGCAAAAGATACATTTCCAGCACAGACTTCTGCTGAAAATTGACCTCCAGATCAGACCGATGCGGAAGTAAGTCTCCAAAACCATGAAATGTCATTACAAGATCTGCAAAGAGCGGCTACACATATCGTTTCTGCCCAAGATGCAGGAAGAAAGACTTTGCCGTCCCAAAAAAAAAAAAAAAAAAAAAAGTACATTTGGGCAAAACTGCAATTAGCAAATAATCATGAGGCAAAGGCTGGGACGTATAAAATAATGTGTTCTGAAGTGAATCTAAAAACTGTCTGGCACCAGTAATTCTTTCTCCATATACCGTTATCACTTCAATATACCCGCCAAAATATTTCCATACAAATATTAAGCAAACACACAAGTCACGTCTTAATAGTCACCAGCAAAATTATTCAACACCCTCTGACAGAAATTTTTGCTGGCGACTGTAGATGAAACATAACTTGAAGGGACCATCATATACAACAGTAGAAACTCAGAGCAAAAACAAACAGAGGTGAAATCCACTGTAAAGCCTTCCAAAACAACTTATTAATATCTCCATCCATGATAAAGCAGACCCTTGAGATCTTGTCCTAGTGAAGTTGTTGTTTTTTTACTTAAAAGGATGCATTATTCGGTGGAGGAAAAGCTACTGCACGTATTTACATAATGAAAAGTTTTCTACATTTACAATTTGTTTAGTTGAATGCATCAAACCAGATTAAACAATTACATCTCTTAACTGTCTGGTCAAACTCTAGTAGACTAAAGAATTTATAGTCATTTTTTGGTCATTAAAGGGGCCTTTCAACAGGATAATGATCCTAAGCACACTTGTAAAGACATCAAGGAATGTTTCGAAAAGAAGAAATGGAGGATTTAAATAATGGCCAAGTCAGAGATTAGATTAGAAGAAAACTGAAATGTGGTGCGATTTGAAATATGTGAAAACCCTCAAACATCTTGCAACTGCTTAACAAGGCAACACTAAAGACCAAGGATGTACTACTTTTTCCCAAAAGATATTTCTTTTGAGATCCCAGCTTAATATGCTGTATGCAGTATAACAATGAAAACTCTTTTAGCGGCATTCATGTAACCATCTGTAAGCATGACTGAATAATTCTTTCTTTGCCCAGATATGCTGAGAGTCACCCATTTCCATGGCCTGTGCTTATATGTAACAGATAAAATAAAACAAATCATTCAGTTACACATCTTATGTGAATTTAACAAGATGTAATTTTAGTATAAATAAAAATCCACCCTCTAGCCAGAGAGCACTTACTTGATGAGCCAGTCAAACTGCTCTTTCTTTTCCGAACAGCCAAAGTCGGTGGTCCACGCATGGCCGATGGTGAACTTGTGGAACTTCAGCATGTCCATGACGCCTACCTGAGCGACGGCACAGCCGAACAGCTCAGGCCGCTGATTCACACAAGCCGCTGAGGGGAAAAAAAAAAACAGTCAGACACGTCCTAGGATTAAAACTGTTCAGTCTTTAAATAGTCAAAATCATTCTTCAGGAGCATACATACCCACAAGCAGCCCACCATTAGATCCTCCATTTATAGTCAGTTTGGAAGGAGATGTGTATCCCTCCTTGATGAGGTATTCGGCTGCACAGTGGAAGTCTGTGAAGCAGTTCTGCTTGTTTGCCAGCATCCCAGCTGAAGATAAAACCAAGTATTTTGTATTGGAATTATTTAAAGATCCACAATCAAAGTATGTTAGAATGCATATAGAAGTATTATGCCTAGAATGATAAACTTTGTCAGATATTCTCTTTCTTTAAAACGTAAAAAAGTTTGAACTAGTTAGAAATTCTTAAAATGAATCCTAAACCCCCTTTACTCCTTTAGAAAAAAAAAAAACTATTATATATCGGTGTTCAGATATCGATCACTGAAAAAACTGAATTTATTGGACATAATAAATTAATTTAACTTTGCATGGAATGAGAGTGATGCAGACAGAAACAAACGTGCCACAATAAAACTTCACATAAGCACTGTATCCCAAACTATGAAGCGGTTAAAAAATGTTTTATGCAAATATGCAATTCAGGCTTCATTTTACCACAATGTACCTCTGCACATACGTGACCAGAAATGACACCCATGCTGCTTAGGATGTTTAAAATCTTGCTCATGTGCACACACTTCATGAAGCTTTCAGCAGAGCATCAAACTCTGAATAAATGATGTACAATGAAAGCAAACATCCAAGAGGTAAAACAAGAAAAAACCAGTCAGTGGAGATGAATGAGGATAATTTGTCAAACAGAATGAACATTAAATTTTCTTCCACTATGTACTTGTTGCTATACTGAATAATATATAAATGTGTTCGTAAAAAAGCTGTTCCTGCAACACTTCATCTTAGTTTTTCTTATTTCACCTATACAACAAAATGCATGACAGAACAAATTGGACAAGTTCTTGTCATGGATGTGTTTTTTTTGCATACACTTGTTAATTATCATGGGAAGCCTCCCACCTTTGTGCCAGGTCTCCCCATACTCTCCTCCCCCTCTGATATTGGCAACTGCCAGAACTCCTCCCAGATGTCTGACAAAGATGAGTCGGGAAACGCTGTAGCTTGGTGTGATGGAGATGTTAAAGCCCCCGTAGCCATACAGAAAACCCGGATGGGAGCCGTCCAATTTGATTCCTTTCTTGTGAACAATAAACATGGGTATCTGAGTGCCATCCTTGGAGGGATAGAAGATCTGAACAAACAGGGAAAGACAGATTGTCATGGAAACCAGGGGGGCAGAAAATGGATTTATGAATTGGTCGAGTACAATAAAGCTTACATCATCCGCATCTATCCGTATGTCGCAGTCAGAAGATAAAAGATAACAAAGGACCGCTGATACAATGTTTTCCTCAGGGCCTTGCACATTTTCACATTTACGGTGTTATTTCTGGCAGTATTCACTTCAGCAGAAATACAACATTAATCCGTTTCTGAGACTGTGCTTTCAGGGACAGGGCTCCTGAGTCGATTGAAATTTCACTCTCTCAGATGGGAGAACAAGACCTGGAACTGCCTTGAGTTTATGTGGAAACGAAGAAAAAAGAAACAATGTACTTATATATAGAATATAGAATCTATACTATTAGATATGACAAACGATATACAGAATACTTTGTATTATTTCAAAATTCAGATGCTTATGAAATGTAGCACAGGGGAAAATGAAGTTTATTGGTAGTACCTCTTTCTTTTTAACTAAAGAATTTATGTTATTTTCTTTCATGATAACATGTCGTGTTGAAATTTGACACAAGACCTTTGAAAAGGCTGAATAATCAATTAAACAGTCGTGCACAAAATTAGTGATACCCTTCCATTATAGAAGGAAAAAATGCACCCGTCACTGAAATAAGCTGAAATTGACAAAAGTAAAAATAGATAAAAATATAATGAAAATCATGACATTGTTTCTGAATTGTGGTTCAATAGAAATATTTTTTAAAAATAAGCAAAAAAATATGATAAACTAATATATGTTACATCACTCCTAAGCTAATATTTTTTTGAGCAATCCTTTGAGGCGATCACTGGAATCAGGTGTTTTCTTCATCTCTCATTCAGACTTCTACACCTGTCGACAGGTATTTTGGCCCACTGCTCATCAGCAAAGTGCTTTCATTGGTCCAGGACCATTTTGTTTGTTTTATCAACTCAAATTACAAACAATGTTGTATTTCACAAAATTACAATTTAGCAAATTTTTATTTATTATTACTTTGTTCCAGTCTCCAGTTATTTGAGTGACTATTGTAAATTTAGCCTTTTCTTTAATGGAAGGGTAGGAATAATTTTGTGCACGACTGTATCAAATAACTCTATGTAACTTGATTTATTGGAAAATCATCGGAAATTTACACCACTGGAGTACACTATCCGCTTACTGCAGATCTTCATTCATCCCTAGTTTTACAGAGGGTCCCTGTGTGAACATGTCCTTTAAATACCTAAACCGTTTAAGTTAAGATAGTTTTTATTGATCATAAAATGCTTATAAATAATATAATTTATAATTATGATATGATTATAAAGATAGCATGATGTGTGTAAACTAAATGTGCAAACATTTAGTGCACATCAGAATCAAATTCCCATTCATTGCCAATTAACTTTCTTATAGCTGGTGAATTCATCTCATCGTTTCAGCCTTACAGGTAGTAGATTTCTGCAGACATCTGCTATATTTCCATGGATAAATGTTTCTTTAGTCCGAGTGAAATTTTTCAGATTAGAGAGTCAAACCTAATTCTGCACATGGACACTAAACGGAGTTCTGAAAAGCTGAGTGTTTGCCCTTAGCATATAAAATGTTGCCCTGGCTGTTAATCTCTGGAAAATATAACAAAAGAAAAAGGACAATTTTGTTTCCCCAAACTGGAATGGGGAACTTCAACATCATTTAGTCGACATGTTCAACAGCCTTTAACTCCTCAAAGATTTTTAAAAGGACAAAAAAAATAAATAAATGAAAAAAAAAAAAAAAAAACTTAGAAGTGTCACAGACCAGGAAAGATTTGCTGCTGCCATCATGTTTCTACTTTTCAGAAACTCCACACCTGAGGCATGTTTCACTAAAGTAGAACTCAGTTATCCAGGTTAAGAGAAGAAAGCCGGGCTTGACCAAGACTTGTCAGATATCCAGCAGATTGTGCTCTTTCTTCTTGGCAGGAGGCTTTAAACAACAACAAATCCACCGTATATTTAAACATGGAGCTGTTCCTGCTTTGTTCTTATAGCAGCTTCGTAAATTGATTCTTTCGACCAATCAATGGATTGCAGTGTGTGAAGCTCCTTCCTTTAGGGTAGGACAGGTAAAATTGGGACCCCAACGGAAAGGTCCCAAAAAGTGGGACAGTTCGGTTCGGATATTCTGGTACCCTACCTAGTTTTTGCAAATGGAAACACAAAAATATGGACCCTTACCATACCGAACCAAGCCTGTTGGTGGAAAAAGGGGCTTAAGTCGAGCCAGCTGCAAGTAATCATTCACAGCTGTCTTCAAAAGACTATGATGTCGATCACAGATTAATTGATGCTGACATGGAAAAATTTGATGCTCCTCAAAAAACCTACTACAACCTTCTCCTTTCACCTCAGTAGATTAATAAAGTTTTAAAATGTCAGCTAAAAGACAGTATTCACTGTTATGTTTAGTTTGGTTAATAAGTTCTGGGTCATGATAGGACCATGAGTCTGAGGGGTTGTGTGGAGGAGGACATTTCCTCCCTCTTATGAAGTCGTTAATTAAATTAGTGCGCATCAGTGGAGCTAGTTGGCTGTTGTCTGTGCCACTAAGTTGTTTATGTGTAAAGGGAATAACAGTTGCAATTGTAAAAGCAACAAAAAAGCTTTGCAGACAGCAGTGGACTAATTTAATGTGCATTAACAATTAAATATACAATTAATTTTGCTTAATGCCAGCATTAGTAAAAAAAAAATAAGTGAAAGGTCATGTAGACAAAAAAGGTCGTCGATCCATGTGTTTCACAGAGTTTATAGGTGGTTAGATATTTGTCACCACACATCTGCAAAAACTAGTCCAGCTACAGGATGTGGGTCTTAATATTACAAAAACTGCCAAGCCATAGGGTCAGTCACCTGAGAAAAGCCCCCAAAAGCCCACCCAGTACCCCATATATTTTGAACCTTCTGGATCACCAGATGCAGAATATCAACATGATCTGGGTCAAACAATGTCCGATTATAACATCTACCATGATGTCATCTTGTAATTTTTTTTATTCATTTTTTTTTGCCACTAATTCTGGGCATTATCTGTTGAGTTAGAAGCTGTAATGGCAAAATGATCCCCATCTCCCTATAATAAAAATCACTTGTTCCTTTAATCCATTTCTGATATTTCCTGAAAATTTGATCAAAATCCGTCTATAACTTTTTGAGTTACGCTGCTAAATAACAGACAAACTACGCTCCCAAAAGAATTATTTAAAAAAAAAATTAACAGAAGCAGTATTCATCTAGAGCTGTAACTAGAAGACTACCTGTTGCGGTGTTTTATAACATTTTGGACATGGCTGCACTGAATGCAGATGTCCTCTACCGGAGCTGCATCAATGCCAGAATGACCTGCCATGCGTTCATTACTGAGCTCTCCACGTGGGATACAATAAATCAATATCAGCTGACATCCAGGGTTCTGTTAAAAAGATTGAAAGGGTGGAAAAATATAGCCTCTGTAAACACCACCTTTAGGATTTTTTTAATGCTGTGTCGGCATGGTGTCAAATCGACCCCCTGCCCCTCTTTAAGCTTTAATGCAATTCATGAAAGTAAGTTGCATAAGAATTCACCAAACCTATAGCCATCATTATTTAGACTAAAACTAATTTCTATAAAGCGAACATCTTTTTTATAAAAAAGTTCTAAGTACCTCTCATGACGGTCTATATGACTTGAATGCTAGCAATAGGGTTAAAAAACGTGCTGCTTGAATAAATAAATCTTGTAAAATGTAACCAGTCTGTCTCAGTCAGGTGCTCAGAGAGGTTTTTATTTTTTTTTACTTTAATCAAGCTCATAGGATTACTTAAGGAAGAAGTTGTATAGGTATATGACTAAAGCAACAACTATCAAACATCTACTTACCTGAGTAGTCTGATATTCAGAGGGGTCGAAGCCTTTGACCGTGACCTCTCTGAAGATGTGTGGCTGTAGCGGCTCCTTGGTTAGGTCACAGTGATAAATGATGGCTAGTTGGATGACAAAACATTTTTTTTATTTGTTTCTGAATAGCTTCAACAATATATTTTTCTGTAATACTTTTCCTAAATTCTTTAAAAGCTCACAGTGTAGTTTTATTTGCAATTTTCACATGAAAACAACTGACTTGAGCACTGTAGGAGACAGAGCAGCAAGATGCAATGAACACATTTTAAAGCATAGTTAATTCCACTGGCTTTACTAGATTTGTGACTTCATTTACATTGGATTTTGTGCAGAAGTTTTTCCTGCATTTCATTGCCAAACAAATTATACTGTGCACTTTGGCAAAGTGGCCAGATGGCAGCTATTCCTCAGCTTGCTGGCAATGTGCCAAATTCTCACAGATGACTGACACCACCTGGAGAAAAATGGTTCCATCTGATAAAAACAAAATTTTTATATTTGGGCAAATTTTGTCTCTTTGGCTGCATTGTCCATGGATGCAGAAGACCCATGTAATGCAAAGGTTTTAGCATTTTATAGCCCCATAGTTTGCATTTGAAGCTTTTAACAGAAATTCCAGGAGAAATAGTAGGCTGAGGGGAAGCCCGGCTCCTATGCAACTTCAAAATGTTCTTATTCTTTCACTTAAGTCTTAAATGACTTAATAATTACCTCAAACTTTTGCACTGAAAAATTCAATTCAAACATAGTTCAACTTAGTACGTATGTCTTATGCTACTAATTTAGGCAGGAGTTTACATCATGAAGAAGACCAGACTGATTCAAGCAGTGGTGATAAGCAGTCACTGTACACCATATTCGTACAAAAAAACCCAACCAGGTCTGTTGTCCTTATTATCAAGAGGTCAACTTGGTTGTGATCCCACTCCAATTTGTACTTTTCTTGATTGATTAGTTTGGTCAGTGCGTATCCAAGAACCCGTGCCCTCTAACTATTTTGTCTGACTTTGGCTTTAAACATTTTAAACTAAATCAAAGTCAAATGGCGTCAACATCTAAATGAATGCGTCAATCAATAATACAACATTTTAGCGATCTGTACCTGGGGACAGAAAAGAGGTGAAGTAATAGAAGATCTCGGAGTCCCTCTTTCGTCCTGTGAAACCCACTACTGAGCCAACATCGAGAGGAAAAGTCCTCAGCTCCTCCCCTGAGCTCAGACGGTACATCTTCAACACATTCTTCACATCGTGGAGGAAACACACAAACAGATAGCTGGAGTACGTACAGGTGGCAAACACTGCAGGGAAGATGTAACAAAGTAAAACATCAAGTGTTGTTCCAGCATAAGAATTTTAGTGATACGCATAAAAATTTCCACAGCTTACCAATAACATCCTTGTCATGTTGAGGGATGAGCTCCTTCCAGTTGCTCTGATCAGGAGAGGCAAAATCGATGTTGATGAGTCTGTAACGTGGGGCATCCAAGTTGGTCTTGAAAGTGAACAGCGTGTCCTCATTGGTCACGTATTCGTACTCGGCGTCAAAGTTGTCAATTAACTTCACCCACGGCAAAAGTCCTAAACATACAGGGTTTATCATAAGTGTTGATCATACAAACTTTACAACAAAAGCAGGGTATAAACAAAAAGCAAGAGAACGTGCTTCTTGAATTTGACAGTGTTGATCCAAAAGATGAGAATTTAATGATCAAAACACAAAAACACAGGAATAAAGAAACAAGTGGGCTTTTCCCTGAACAAAATCTTTCTGACTTTCTGGATACACAAGCAATAACTTAACATTTTTACTTCAAAAGAAAATAAAGGCACACCTGTAATACCCTGAGGAGTTTTCTTGAGGTCACAATACCACAATCTGTTGACAGGATCACAACCTTCTCTAATGGACAGAAGCACATAGCGCCCATCATCTGACACCTGCAATAAATATGTTATCACTAAACCATACCTTGAATATAAATCAACAACAGTCCGTTAAAGCCATTTATTTCGGGAGAAGAGACTAAAACCTCTGGCATACCTCAGCCCCACTCATCCATTTGGGGTAATCAGGAAACTCGGCACATAGGACGTCCTTAGACTGTGGAGTTCCCAAAACATGAAAGTAGAGCTTCTGATGCAGGTTAGTGGAGGTCTCGGTGCCTGACAAGTAAAACACATTTTAGTTTCATTCATGTATCCACGAGTGACTCTTTAAAAACATTTATGTCAAATAAGAAAAGCAAAGAATATATCAGAATATATCAAAGGGGCAGAGGAAAATATTTTTTGTTTTAAGCACTGATTTCATTAATGGCTGCTAAAGCTAGAAAGGTTTATTTCAGGAGTGTGTTAATCCATTTCTGTCTTACCGTCACTTTTACCCTCCTGATCAGGGTAGGAGTTGTAGAAAAGACCCTTCCCATCATGAGTCCAGGACATGCAACTGAACTTGACTTGCTCCAGGCGATCCTCCAGAGGCAAGGCACCCTCAACCCGAAGGAAGCGGATCTCCACCCAGTCAGACCCACTGGCACTGGTGCCATATGCCAGGTACTCCCCATCCTCAGAGAATGCATAACCTCAGAACAATCAGAGAAAAAAGAAATAGAATATTGACATGGGGGATTGGACAAGTTTCTTCATGATTTAACAGTGTGACAGCTATAAATATAAGATGATTATATTAAAATTATATTAATTGTAATTATTCTGACTTAAGAGGTTTCACAGATGCACTGCAATGAAATTCATAATGTGCTTTTAATTCCAAAAGCTATTTCTGATCGGATACAATTTTACAACGAATAGGAATGCAATATCCATACATTAAAATCAATTAATTATAGGAGTGGGGTAATAAAATATATTTGTTGTTTGTTTCATGTTGATACCTCGTAGAGCAACAGTCCCATCATCAGAAAAAGTGTTGGGATCCAAGAAGACTGTGGGCTCTGCATCTAGACTCTCCTGCACATACATTACACTCTGGTTCTGGAGCCCTGTGTTGTAGAAGTGAAAGTACCTGCAAATAATTTGGAAAGTGGTGCAAAACATATTTGTCAGCATGGTGTGCTCCTTCAAATCAGATCTGGAAGCTTTAACTGGGCAGTAAGAGTATGGGTTCCAGCAGTGCCAGGACTGTCAACATTTACACTGCTTTTGAAAACTAGAACTCAAGTACAGGTCTGTCTTCATAGCTAGTTTGATCTAGACTAAATGTGGTCACAGATGGAATTATTTTTAAGAGTTGAGTCTTAAAAGGGTGAACACAAGAGATGCATGATATCAACAGCCAAGAAATGCTTTAGAATTAAATAGCACAGTGGGCCAAAAATAAATACTGACAAGCAGATGAGGTCAGATGCTTAACTAGTTTTATTTCCCATAAATCTGTGCACTTTAAAAGCAAGCCAATTCCTGCTTGCATCTGAAAGTGGACCATTACGACAACAAAAGGAACAGTGTACTTATTTCATCACAGGAGTGTCCTAATGTTCTCTGCAATCTCCATGAACAGTCAATAATCCAATGTTGAGCATCCCTAACTACTACCATTTTTTGCTAAAATGGTAAAACTATATGAGCAGAATACACCTGCTTTAACATGTTTAGGCAGGGGGGAGTTGGACCTTCTCCAAGCACTTATTTGACAACAGGCAGGGTGCACTCTGGACAGTTTGCAAGTCCATCACAAGACAAACACGGAGAGATTAACAACTATGCATGCACACATAAAACAAGCATGTCTTTGAGCTACAAGCTATCACAAGAGCACAAAATTAAAAACAGAGGCACAAGGAAAACATGCAAACTCATAGCAGTGACAGTTGTAACCACTGCACTGGTATGCTGTCCATGCTTTTACATGACATATCTCACTACATATTCTGTTGCAGCTTCACCTGCTTCCTCTCTTGAAGGGGCAGCTATACTTGGGATAGTCGTACAGCTCGGTCATGCGCTCCTTGAACAGGTCCCGTACCTCACACTGCTCTAAAAACGGTAATGTCAGCTGGTTCTGAGCACTGACAAAGGCCTGGTAAAATAATATAAACAAAGAGACATTTATAAATCACTGTAATATATCTGTAGTTGACACCAACAAAAGCAAACACACTGACTTATCAGTATATTTCTACCCTTGCTTTGTAAACTTAAAAACAGGGTTTTTCTCTAATATTATCTACTCAAGATGGTTTTCTGGGACAGTTCTTTGGTAGATATCAATGTTATTTATTGGTACATTTTGGTCAATCCTTGTAAGTAGTAGCATAACACTATCCGCATTTATGTTTTATTAGCAGGTTGGCAATCTCCGCCTCCAGTGTTAAAAGGGGAAACCATTATCAAATTGAAGAAGAAAAAAATACTAGTGAAGAGGGTTTACCTGTGTCTTTTCACTGTCAGGGTCTTCCAGCCAGCTATACGGATCAGGTACTTTAAAGCCATGGTAATCATCCACCTGGCACAAGTGACAGTAATGACAGTTAAGATGTGAAGCAGCTAGGTGTGGCAAAATACAAACTATTACCAAGCTGGCCACGTTCACCAAGTTAAAGAAAAAAAGTCTGGGGACATGTTAGCTAATAAGACTTAAATAAGTTACGGATTGTTTTTAATTTAAAGTCCGAGCATTGTTATTAAGCAGTCTAGGTTGCAAAACCTGGCTTAGCTAACTAGCATGCTAACAAAGCAGGCGTTCTTTTCAATGAATGAAACGCATGATGATTAGGCATCACTGCTAAATAGCAGGCTAGGCTAGTTAGCAAGTCACATCTACTTACAACTGCCTCGTCACGGTAAGCCTGGGGATACTGAAAAGCCATCTTGGACGTCAGTTTTCGGGAATGGCGTAGCAAACAGAGTTGACTCGGGGAGTATAACAATGGTTTTGAAATTGCTCGGAGGATCCTGAAAATCATCAACTTGAAGCGCTGAGGCTGTCAGAGGAGATACCCTGCTTACACAGTCAACGAGCACTTGGAAAAGAAATTCTGTTCCTGCTGTGTGCTTAACTAAAATTTGACAGCGCCCCCCGTTGCTTCAAAATGGAATTAAAATTCTCTGAAAGCTGTAATAAATGCAAATATGCAAACTTTTTGATAATGATATCAAATTCAAAATAAGCACTCCCTATTTTTGTTCACATTTACACAGTGCTCCAACCTTTTTGGTAAATCTGCTTCTAAACAAATAATGACACACGATAGAAAAAAATTTAAACAAAATTAAAGGTGCATTGTTACCTTTTCAAAGATGATAATACAAATAGCGGCAGATTATGAGTCATTTCAAGTGTTGCTTTGTAAAAAAGAAAGCAGAGTAGCTGTAAACAGTATTGAAAAGTGTCTAAGTTCTCAAGTTAAAGGTCACCTTAGTACACTGAGGATCTCCATCACTTCTCTTATCAGTCTGACAGTGCAGAAGAGAGGTCAGTTCCTCACTCTTCTTTCTTTCTGCTCATCATCCTCCCCTCCCTTCCTTCCTCCATTTCTTACTTAATCAATCAGTGCTGATTTGACCATCATTATCACTGGCAGCTACTCTTGCACAAAGACCGATAGCACAGATAAGGCTTATTGAGTTAGAACATAGCTTTGAGGAAGTGGGTGGATCCACAAGAGTTAATAATTAATCTTTAGAAAATGACTGTTCTCAAAGTTGAGTATTTTGGACTTTAGGTCTATTTTGTGTCCTAAACTGGGACATATGGATTTCCACAAGTACTCTTTCTCATTGAATAATTGAAATAGCCATCTTTTTCCTTGTAACCGGTGTTGTTTGATCTTAGTTACACCACATATTTACTGTATGTCACTCAACAGAAATGAAAATAAAATCCTTCTCGAACAGGTTAAATTACTCAATCGCATTTCCATAGAAAAGGAAGTGCATTGTTTGGATACCACTGCTGATCAGACAGAAAGATGTCTTCTAGTGAATGCCAGTGTCGTTACTTTCAGGTTTGCCTCAAAGAATGTTTGACCTGTCATGCTTGTGAGCCACGTTCGTAGAGAAATACAAATATTCTCAAGTGGCAAAATCTCCCTTGCGATATTGCAAAAGACATGTAGAGACAAAGAGAAGCTTGTAGATGCGAGAAAAGAAGTTCTTTAACTGTTTCAAATGGTTCTTTTTTAATAAACAGTTTTTGAATGGGATGTATTACAAATTGTGTCATTCATGATCTCAAGTTGTAATGTAGGTGCTCTGATGAACTGTGGCCTTTTTTGATGCAATATTGGAGTGAGGCAAACGTTTGTGTTGCTTTGCTCTCCCTTCCTCCTCAACTCCAGAAATACACTTAAATGTGCAAAAGGGATCTCTTCCTGTTTGCTCATTTGTTCCAATATGGGTAAAAGGCCTATTGTCTTCTGGCATTCTGTTTTCTTCACAAACTGGGGGGGTGTAACTGTGTGTTTAAATGAGTGTTGTGTTGACTTTTTGGTCCATAGAGAAGTTGGGTCCATGCACTCACATTCGATACAGAGCTGGACTGTGCTGGAGGTGTCCATGCATGAATTACACCTCCTTTTCCCCTTTGTTTTCCTCCATTGTCCGGTGATCTGTCCCCCATAGTCGGAAGCACCTGTCTCCGTTGCAGCAGACAAAGAGGGATGACCACCTGTTGTGTTTCACTGCGCAGGGTTACAATAAGGCTATCCCATTCAAAAATCTCCATGGTCACACTACAGCTCCTGTGAAACAGTGGCTTTAGTTGGATGTGATAGGATCTCATATTTTGCACCTCGTTTAACAGTAACTGTCAGAAAGCTGTTGATCACACCCAATGGAGATGTGCAGGTAAACTCTAAAATACTTGATTAACCAGTTCTATACATCAAGATGAGCTGATACAAACTTTTAAATGATATCAACAGCCTCTTTTATGTGCACACAAAACCTTTTTCACAAGTCACACCATGTTCACATACCATGTAGGATCATACTCTGAGAGGATAAACATTGATAATGTGCCAGTTTTTTTGTCTCTGTTAAAAAACAAATCAGACTTTTGTACCACAAATTCTCTATTTTTTTTTTGTTATCCGATTTTAATTGCAAACGGTTTGCTGATACATTTTTGCTGTTTAACCCTCACCCCTATCCCATATTGGGGTGTGCTGTGTTTTCTATTTCTAAGCAGCACCTTAACATTTAAAAAGTAAATCTTTAAATATGTTATTCCCAACTCTCCACTGTATGCAAAAGAAAGCATTACTTTGCAGGGCAGAATTACGAGTCATATTCAAGGGTACGAACAAGTAATTGATATGACTGTTTTAGTTTGAGGACTTGATGTGATCTAGGTTAGGCTAAGTCCCAGAGAGTCCCGGTCCAAGCACTGAATTAGACATCCATGCAGTGTCCATTGAATGTTCTTTCTTTTAAATTCTTTTCATTTTAATTAATTTTCAGTGGTTCAGTTGAAGAGACAGAAGGGTGGGGGGTTTGAATGTATGTTGTGTGTAGATATGAGTGAATGTGAGTGAGATTATTATCAGGTGGGTGTTTTAAAAATGGTTTGTTGTTGCATGTTTTTATGTAAAGCAATTTGTGTTACTTATCTGTATGAAAAGTGCTTTACAAATGAATAATTCTGAATTTTGAATTTGAATTTATTCCTCAGAAAGGGGATTTACACCAATGGGTGATGTCAAAGTATCTACACTTGTACAGTTTGGTTTTACAGAAAATACTAAGGGTGGGAGAAAAATCTATTCACATAAATATTGGGATTTGTTTTGTGTCACAATTCTTAAAAAAAAGTTTTTTGTTAAAAAATCTATTTTAAAAAAAGAAATCTTTTTTCTTTCTTTTTTTGGCTGCTGTGTTTTACCAAGCAAATTTGCTTTGTCAAGAGGAGCATTTTTCCAAATTTAAATGCTTCATTTTAAGCTGGTCCAGATATTGATGCTGAATAAATGTAAAAACGGACTCACAATGTGATGTGCATTTTTTGGGGAATATGGCTCCTGATACAGTCTGTAGGCATCGTCATCATTCAATTTTCACAATCATTTACCATTCACAAAAATCGTCAATATTTAAGAAGCGCAAGAAGCGCAATTTAAATCGAATCGGCACCCAAAAAATCATACAAGAATCGAATTGGGAGGAAAGTGTATCGTCCCAGCCCTTCAAAATGCCAACAAAAGTATTTACATCCTTCTGTTATTTGTAAGGTGATTTGATTTATTGTGTCATTTTCTTGGATAGCATTAATTTTTATTTTTTTTAATTCCATAATCACAAACGCATCACAAACACAGGATACCATGGTCAGCACAGTTACTCCATTTAATGATAGTAGTCCAAAGGATCCCAACATGACAAAACAAAAAGGACGCTTTTAAATACAGAGATCAGAGGGGACAGTATCCTGCTGGCTGTCATTAGTCAGGGCCAGGATAACAGTGCACGATGTGGCGAGGGACTGGGGGTGGGTCAGACTCAGGCTTGTCGCCTCAGATGTCCTCAGACAACAGGATGTTATTGAAGATCCAGGTGGGGAAATTACAGCACACTTGGAAGATGGATGCAACTGCTGTACAAATGAAAGGAAAGCTGAACTCATTTGGCTGAGCCAGTTTTGGTCTGTAGCTTGAGATATGTCAAAATCCAGAGTTATAGCTCGTGTGGAATATTTAAAAAGTAATCTCTACGTATGACCTGTGAAAACAAGTCCAGTGTTATCTGCAAGTTGTAGTGTCACCTCAAGATAAAAGTGATGCAATGATTAAAAAGGTTCTGTCAGTATCTGTTCAGACACCCAACTGTGATTTCATCCAGTGGAAAAAACATAAATAAGAGCAACAATAAGATGAAGTTAGTCATCCTAAAGAAAACAGAAGTTGGTCATTGTTTGTGTGGACCATGTTGAAAAGGGAAAGACTGCACTCAGGTTACCCAAAGCTAACTTGTTGAAAGAGCAGTGGATAAAAGAGCAATTTAAAATAACAAACAAAAAGAGAAAGAAGAGAAATGCTCAGTTGTCAAGTATCTTTGTTTGTGCATCCACTGTGTCATATTTATTTTGCCAGAAGTAAAAAAAAAAAAAAAGAAAACCTGACATAGTTCTCTGGAAATAGATCTTTATCTTTTAGTCAAAGCAGGTTACACTTTGTTTTTGTCCTTGTCAAACTTGTCAGTACACTTATACCAGATTACAGTGAAATATCAGCTCTTGCCAAAGGTTCTTTGCACAGAGATGCCCTCGTCTCAATATGTGCATCTGCATTAACTTCCTTGCTGTCATTACTGTGAGAAGAAGGAACCAGTTGGGACAAAAAAGCTCAAATTCAGCAAACATTTGAGGAGCGATTTGTAATCACTTGAGTTAAAGCTCACACTGACCAGATAAACTGGGTTGAAGTAATGAGTTTCTCCTATAGTCATAACAAATACCAGTGCATGTCCGTCATCCTTCTGTACTTTGAACCTAATCTGCTTTGTTTTCTGGGCTTGTCAAAGAAAAAAGAGGAGGGGCAAGGAGCAGAGAAAATGAACATATAGTCTGTGTGCAGACAGATATTACCCTTTTAAAATGCAAAACAAATATGTGTGTGTGCATGCCCTGTAATTTTGCAGTTGACATGTGCACTTACAGTGAGGCTTTGGGACCCTGTTAATAACTGGGGCAGGTATCACTGGAGACAGGTGGAGGACATAGCTGTCTGACTGGTCCTAAAAAGGAAAGGTCTGCGTGTGTGTGTGTGCTTGTGCATAATTGTGAGACAGACTGAGATGTGTCAACAGACACAGTGGCACCTGGTGATGTCAGTGCTGTTGTCACTGGGTGGTGGTAAATTCTCCTTTTTACAACGGACACTATCCCGATGATCTTATTCGAACAGGAAATTACAATTTTGCTTTAACTCTTTCATCAGCATTAAGTCCGTATATACAGGGAAGCTATGATTTTAGGAAACAGGCCTTTTTGTTGCTCAGAATTAGGATGCCATTATGAAAGCTATTGTAAGTAATTTAGTTTTTTTAGTCAACCATATGTATTAAAAGTGAAGTTCACAGAGGAGAAAAAAGAATAAAATTGAATAAATCTATTTATGTTGTCTGCTTATTACTAAAATGCCCACAAATTCAAGCAAAATGGACCGATCAAGTGCATATAAACTCTGTGTCTTAGCCTACCTATGTTAAAATTAGAGCACCACTTGTCAGTGAAAATTGCTGGTCTCCTTATACCATCGTATTTTTGGCAGCTTTGCTAATAGGTTTCACTGAAATACAGATATATTAAAAGAAAGAAAAACACATTTGGCTTTTAATAATTAAAGAACTGTCAAGGTGAAACCTATGCCAGTATCAGTTACTGATGTGCAAGGGATGCCACTCACACAACACAACAACACATACACCCACCCACACACACAGTGAAGAAATATGCATTTATGTACACAAATATACCCAAGCATAATAGCAGGTCATGGACCAGGGTTCAAAGTTGGCCTTCCTTTGTGGCTTTATTTGTGATTTTAGTAAGGAAGGTATGTGTGTCAAAGAGGGAGAGTTAGAGGAAACTCTACCAGGTGCCAGAGTGTGACAGCATGGATCAGATTCTAATCTGTATAATGGCCGTCCAGAAATAAGGAAAGAATCTGAAAGCTCTGGAGATGGCTGAAATGCTCCAAAGACAACTAGAAAAACTCCATGTAAATATAAACACACATAAATACATGTCTCAAATACTCCAAAGAGTTGATTTCCTTCAATTTGGATGAACATTTTAAGTTCATGGGACACTTAATAAAGGGTGCGTGTTTACGTGAGCAAGCATGTTAACAAATTTGTGTACATCCTTCCCGGATGATGCGTCCCTCTGTTGGTCATTTTTACAGTCTGGCTCAGTTATCAAGAGGAAGACAAAACAATGTCAGGAGCTTGTTATACATTCAGGTGTGGATGGTCTCACACTTCCTCTGTTACAAAGCTACACACCAAAGACCCCCCCCCCCCCCTTCTCTCTCTCTTATATCATACATCAATCTCAATTAAATGAAGTACTGCAACTCATGTCTATTTTACTCAAAAGGCAAATTCTGTTTAAAGAGCAGAGTCTCTGGAGTATTTATTTATTCATTTATTTTTTACTTACGGTCAGTTAAAAGGGAGTTTGCATGTTCTCCCCGTGTATGCGTGGGTTTTCACCGGGTACTCCGGCTTCCTCCCACTGTCCAAAGACATG
>JAOXYM010000024.1:15596145-15622397 GCA_028567055.1 Leptatherina wallacei | reverse complement strand
AACAACCACTTTTTTCAGCACTGCATTAAAAACAAAGCAGCTGTGGAAGAAACACTTCTCAGGGAACAAAGACCAAGGATTATTTCTACATCCACAAGTTAAAAATGTACCACTGACACAATGAATAAATCTATACCATCCAGCATCTCCTGCTCATTTGAGATTGACTGAGGCAAAGTTGAAAACTGTTCTGTCTTATCAGAAATGATGGACTTAAGCTTGCTATCAGTCCACAGCTCAAACACCAGCATTTGTGATGTGGGATTGCATTATTTCAGGTGGAATGCATAGCTAGCACATGAACAGATTTTTGGCCAATATATGCACCCGTTTGTTTGTTTTTTTTAAAACTGTTTAAAAGTTTCATACATTATTTTTTGTACCGCTTTTATGAAATGCAGGGTTTGAATAATTGACAAATCTTACTGTTCTGTTTTTATAGTCACATTCTATACAGCATCCCAACTTTTTAGAAACAGGTCAAACATTAATAAAAAATATTTTTCCAATCTACACAGAGTGCCTCAAGCTATCATTTCACAGTAACTGAGGGACAGACATGCACCCTGACTTACTGTTCAGGATCCTTCAGATACTCTCATTACAAGTTAAAAGGGTGTCAGGTGGCAAAAAGGTTCAAAGTGGCCATCCTTTGACACCTACAGGACACGTCTCTTTGGTGCTGATGATACACTGCAGATCAGATCACACAGGGCCTACCAGCTGTTGTTGAACTTCGTATCAGTGGGAGGAAAGAAATTTAGGAAGAATGACCAAAGTCCCACAGTAAAGTGACCTATGACCTCTCTGGATGGGAGAGTATTCACACAGATCTGGGGGGAAAAAGGCCATTCCTTGTATCATCAGGCAGTTAATTACTGTATTTCTCCAGTGAAATAAATGATTAAAAGAAAAAGCTGAGGTAGGAGAAAAGAGAGAATGGGAGCTCTGAACGGTCACAGCGGAACAGTCTGTTACAGATGCCTCTTTAAACCGTCCACTGACGTCATATATTTTGACAGAGGGGCAGGCAGCGGGAGAAGAAGAAGGGAGCGGATGTACCCGGGGTGAAGGATGCCCAGGATAATGTCACCGGTTTATTGTCGCTGCCACATATCCACAACATGATAAACGCTGCTGCTGGAGCGGTCGCCCGCAGGATGCCGTCAGTGGCCCGGCGGAGCAGCTGCTGGATAGCGTGGTGCCAGGCGGCTCTGCTCGGCGTGTCGGCGCTGGTCATCGTCGCCGAACGGAGCGCTCGTAAGTGGGCATAGAATTCCACGCGCTAGCGGGATGCTAGCGTATTAGTGTAGGCGCTAAAACTGAATGTTGTCACAAAATAGCTTGTAAGGTTGTTTGGTTTGCCGGAGGGTATTTAAGCTTAAATGAACAGAAAATGCTGTTAAGTCTGTCATGACGCTCCATGCTGGAGCTCTTGTCAGCAACAGCCGTAGTCCAGGTAGTAACACAATTCAGAGACGCTATACACAGCCATTACCAGTGAATTGGGAAATCTGGTGGGCTTTTGTTAACGCATAGCAGTACAGAATGGCTATTGTTTAGGCTTGTTGGACGCTGGACTGCCCAAAATGTGGCTTCAAGACCTCCAGGGGTCATCCACCAGGGTTTTATAATCGTGGATTATTCCATTTAATCACTGACCATAATTAAAGATATCTTTTGGCTGACATTGACATTTCACTGATGCAGATATTTCATATTTTTCTTAAAAGAAAGACTTTATGAAATCAATATTAGGATATTATTAGCTCTGATGAATACACATCTGGAGTCTGTGTCCAAAAACACAATGCAGCACAGTGTTATGTCTCCCCAAATAGTGGATCAATGAGGCAAGGTCAGGGTATTAGAAAGATGTATGCAAGTGTACAAAGTGTGACTTTGTCCTCTAGAGGTATACCATTCCCTGAAGATAAAAATACTGTGCTGCCTCTTAGATGCCACACTCTTTGGGTCATTGACAAGACAGTAATTTCAGTACTGCATCAAAAAAAAAAACTAAATACGTGAAAGTTGTTTCAAATCCAGGTCTCTTTTTGATGGATGTAATTAGAACAGACTCTTACATTTTAATGAAACTCACTGGAGATGTATGTCCTCTTTAATTTCTCAAGGATTCTGCTGGTCTCTCTTGTTGTCAACATATCCTCACATATTTGATGATGTATGCATTCCTTAAAGGCATCATAACTTTTAGAAAACTCAAACCAATCTGAGACATCATATTTAATATCCAAACACTGCATACCTCAACTAATTTGCCTCTGCATGTCTCTTGTCTGTGTGTACACTAGTGATCTACTGTATAGGGTTTTACCTTTGGAACGAAGAGACGCAGTGGGCTGGCCTCACACTGGGCCTCTTCCTTCCAGGAACAGCAGTTCAGCTGCTTAGTGTCAAATGGTACTATGATGATGGTGACGACAGGCGATGTTACCTCTCTGTCATACATATTCTACACTTGGGCATCTTCAAAAGGTAAGATCTTTGCAATTCCAGATAGGTAAATTAACATATAGATTGTTCTGGAAATAAACTGACTTGATGATGAGTGCATGTCAGAGTAGTGAGGAAAATAAAATTTTCGCAATATTCTGTCATTGTATATTGAGAAGGTTATTCCAGCTCTGCTGTCTGTCTCTGTCTCCCTCTTCTGGCAGGTTGTGGGACTGCATGAGGTGCGTGTTGCGTGTGCAGGGCTCAGTGGCTGAACTCGGATTTGCTGTCATGCAGCAGGCAGATGTTGCTGCCCTTTGGTTGCTGGAGGCCCTTGTCCTTACATTGCCTCAGAGCCTGTTGCAGGCATATGTTGTGGTCTCTACTGATGTGGGCATCATGTCACCAGGTGAACGTCAGATGGGTTATTGGCTCTATATGATGTTTGGGACATGTTAGCAGTTGCAAACAATGTTTGAACAGGATTTCTATTTTCTATTTTCTAATTCTTTACCTCTGTTTTACCCTCAGTGGCCTATTGCTGTGGCTTATGTGTGCTGTCTATTTCCTGGGCCCTGGTGCTGTACAGCCGAGCCTGCTGTCTGATCCGGCCGGGCCACTTGGCCATGCCTCCAGCAGCCCTGCTGTGCCAGCTGGTGTGGAGGGCAGGCATGCTGGGTGCCAGGGTGACCTGCCTAATGTTCTTTGCCAGAGTCTTCAACTGGTGGGTCTGTGGAGTAGCAGGTGAGCACTGAATAGGTTTATTGCTGCTTATGGGTGTATGCTTATGATTTCACTACAAATAAAGGTGCAACAATAGAGATTCTAATGTTTTCGTGTCTCAGGAATTTGCATTTAATTTATTACTTGCTTTGTTTCCATGTTAAATTTACTCAATAAATGATGTAACTGTTCCCTGAGCTCTGCAGTATATCTCCTTGATCCAGTCTTGAGTTGCTCCTCTGCATCAATATGATACACTGTATGGATCCTCTGTTGCACCTTGTAGTCTATTTTTGTGTTGACCTCCAGGTTTCCACTGGCTCACAGCCTCCTTCTGGCTGGTATCACAGCAACCTGACATCTGCACTGGCCCCTGGTGTTGGCGTGCCTTTAATGGCATCCTGGGGCTTGTCCACATCTTCCTTTTCCTCAACGTCAAGGATGGACCTTCACGTTTCCGCATGGCTAGTTTCTATGCAGTAAGATATGCCTTTCAAACAAAGTACTTGACCTTGAATATACATACACAGGCAGATAGCTGGTTTGCACTGTCAGCCTCACCTTTATGTCCTCAACTTACAGTGACGTAAAACTGTCCACGGATGACTGATGGTGTGACCTTCTCTCATCCTTTAGTTCATGCTAGTAGAGAACGCCACTCTGCTGCTGGCTGCCTCTGACTTCCTGAGTGAAGCATCGTGGGATAACATGACCCTTCCCACCACAGTGCTGTGCAGCTTTCTCCTTGGTGAGTCATTCTGACCACAGTATCTGCACTGAAAAAGAAACTTGTCCTTTAAACTAATTTGATGAGTAAGAAACTGTCTAATCATTTCTTTGGTATCTGAGTGATAAAATCCTGGTAGGGATGTCTAATAAAGAATTATTTTAATGTCTTAAATGTAACTACTCATCTCTGTATGTACTGTATATGCTTGTGTAACACGTACAAAATCAAAAGCAAAATGGATAAAGTGTTCTGTTCTGCAATCCCTCACTGTTTTTTATTTGGACCATATATTTGGATTATGTTTTGTGGCAGGTACCACTAACATTTCCAATGTGGTAACATTTGTTTTTTCCTGTCCCTGTTCTGCTTAGGGTCCGCCTCTTTGGTCCTGTACTACCGTTTTCTTCATCCCAAGTCTACAGAGATCTCCCAGGGTACCAACAGCCACCACATGGGCAGCACGTGCATAGAACAAGGGGAGTCCTCCTTCTCTCTCAGGGACAAAAGTCTGCCAGCTCCAATTCAAAACCATGGCAGCTTCTCCCTCTCAGGTGTGGCTGGCTCTCTGCTGGAGCACCCAGGAAACTGCGGGGGGCGGCCAAACAGCTCCTGCCCTTGCTACCACCACCACTGGCTCTTGATCCGCCTGGCCCTAAAAACGGGAGATCTTGGTAAAATCAACAGAGCATATGGAGCCGGGGGAGCAGCGGCCGTACTAGACATGGAGGAGTACAACCAAGAGTTTAAAAGTAATGAGGGTATCACTATTACAGCTGGAGGCAGCTGTGAGGGTGTCTCCACCTCGGAGTCCCAGGGGAAGGGCCTGGCACCCCTTTCAGACTGCAAAGATGAGTTCCAGAGTGTAAGTGAACCAACATCAACTGAACAACCTGAAGAAGAAGATGACAGTCTGGAGATGGAGAGCCCGATGGAGTCACCCACGTCAGATTTCAAACGCAGTTCACCTGAGGGTAAATCTGTGTTTGGGGACAGTCCAGAGCCATATTTCTGCCCTACAGAATCAAGTTCAACCTTATACTTCAGCGCAGATCCCCAGTCTCCCAGCAGCGGCAGTAATCCCCGTTTGGACCGGGACTTTGGGGGTCTGGAACAGGGTGTCCGTCTAAACTCCATCCCCAGCGATCCAGCCCTTCACAGGGATGTGCGTGGACTCATGGGTCGCGTCGGACCAAGATGCATTTCCACTCCTAAATTGGACTCAGGAGTGTTGGACTCCCCCTCTAGTGTCCTTCATCTCACAGGTCCAAGGAGGCAGCTCATAATGTCCCGCAGAGATGAAGACGATAACTTCTAGCTATGTCATGGCAAAATCAGGGAACACGTTAACGCAGGTTATCCAACATTAATGGAACACACCAGCTTTATCATCTACTCACTGTTGTGGGATGAAAACACAGGCAGTAATTTCACCTCTTTATGCCGACATTTATTTAGTCAACTATGTGGCATAGTTAATGCAAATACTAATATAATATTTATTCTTCTTAAAACATTTCCAATTTTCTAAATGTGTTGCTTTTCCCAGATATTGGACACACACAGGTGATCCCCTCAGTTGTGTTGCCACTGGACATCAAATCCTAATTGGCCACAAGGCAAATGTATGTCTGTCAGACTGGAGGTCTTTTTCATACATGCTGATACAGCTGGTTATTCGTGTTACTGTCCTTGCAATTATATAACAATAACTAACCTATTCCTAAATTTAACAGCGACTGAAATTTCTGACCTCTGAATCTTAACCATCTTTGCATAAGCCAGAGCTTTTTGGCTTTTTAAAAGCACAAGTATTTTCTGTATCATATGTTTATTGATGTGATGCTGTGATATTTATTATTTATCTTTTTTTTTTTTAAATCTCATTTAGAAAATGAAGAACAGATACCTGCTCCCTTCTGATATGAATAAGCTGTATTTTTTTGTATGATGTTAACTGATATTGCTTTAAGCAGGGCTAGTGTATCACCTTGAGAAAACAGTTTGATGTTATAACTTTTATTTACATGTTGACCATGTAATTGCCGAAGTCATTTTGTAATTACTATTATGTTGGAAAAGAAAGGATGTCTCAGGCACTGACTTAAAAAAGCTTTCAAATGTCTACTGTGAGACAAAATGAAAAGATGCTCATAAGATATTTGTGGTGTATTTTTTTTATGTACTCTTGATTGCTTTTTTCCAGCGGACAAACTTTTGCTCATTACTGTTCCGAAACAGGAATGAAAGTACTAACAAAGCTGTCAGGTAATGCCAGGTATTCTTTTGCATTCAGGCGAATACTGTATACATTTTGAACTGTGAAGTGCAAAGCCACTGGTGGCTTTAAGTAAGCAATAAACATCCTAAGTGTTGGGATGAGTGGAGTTACAGCATCTGTGTTTTATTTTCTTATGGAAAGTAAAACAATGTTTGTCAAAATTCTTAAAGGTTAATGCAAGCTTCCCTGTGATCCTTAACAGTGAAGTCGTCTTATGTCCAGTTGATAGTTAGAGGCTTTAAGAAGTAACAGTACTAATGCAACACTGTAAATACTCGACAAATACAAGGGACATTTGAGTAAAATTACGTACGTATCGTTAGGAAGCAATACTCTTAATATAAAAACTAGAAATACTCTTCTGAGACTCATACTGTTATAAATGACCATTCATGCATTAATAGAGAAGTGTCTTTCAGTTGTACATAATCAAATTAGAGCCTCATATTAGGCTGTAACTAATGATTATTTCTATTATGGAATAATCAATTCAGAAAACATGCTCTTCACGCAAGGTGACGCTATCTCGTGATTCGTTTGACCAACCAACGTCACTTATAATAAATAATCACAATTATTCAAATAAAAAGATAAACATTTTCTTGTTTAAATACTGGGATTTTATCATCTCATTATTTTAGATGAAGATAAACGCAAGTACCTACATTTTGAGGCGTGAAAATGTTTAATTACCTTTCCATACAGGTTACATCACGGTACACTGAACTTAACTAACTTGTATTTTGCAAATGGCCTCAAAGAAGGTATTTATGGCACTTGCCCTTTAAGACTACGCACATGCGCAAATCAGCGAGAAAGTTAAGTCTGAACTTCGTAGCCAGAAATTTTCAGATTTTATAAGATCACAGGGAAAACTCCATTGAGTTGACATGGCATTTCGCCGAAGAAACAAGAGTTACCCATTTTTCAGCCAAGAATTCTTAATTCAAAACCATGCCGACATCGTCTTTAGTTTGGTGATTTTCATTTTGATTGGATTGATGTTTGAGGTGAGATGAACATTGATTCTTTTTTTTTCTTCCCTCGTCTCACTCAGCTGTTTTAATACTGCAAGTCTGTTGCCCATGCATTGATGTAATATGAAATTCTACCCAGCAGAAACTGTAAGTGTTTGATTATTTCCCCGCATCTCAAATGTTTCTAACCGTAGACAGTTTCGAGGATATGGTGGCTCCTTGCTGTAGTTGTACTAGTTTTGTGAACAGTGATTTTTGCTCTGCTCACAAAGTAGCAACACTGATTTAAACTGTCCCAGAAAGATGGAGCTTGGAACAGGGAGTGACAGACAGCTCATTTTACATGTATGTTGCTTGACATGTTAAAAATATTAAGCGCCTTGCTGTATAATTTATGCCAGCTAATTTGGAGTACACTTGAAACATTGTTTTCGTGCCTTCAAAATTTGTCCACAAAAAGAAAGAGAAATAAATTGATCAAACTTTTTTTCTGTAAATCTACTCATTTTTTACAATTTGAAGGTTTCTTGTTTCCAGCAGTTTGCTGAAACATTTTAATGCCAAACTTTGTCAGCTAGAGTTAAGCGCCAAATTTCTAAAAGAAGGAAACGCTTTCTGTGCATTCAAATTAAAAGCATTGCTGTTGCTTTCTATGTGTAAAAACAAACGGTCATCATTAGGGGATTTTATTTTGAAAGGCGACCGGAAACGTACTCTCTTTTTATATTTAACTTTATGCTATCACTTAACTGCCACGTCTCAATCTCTGAGCCGCTGTTTCTGGCCGCTGCGGGTTCAGTGGCTCTTAAGACCGCTGTTGAGATGAAGGGCTTTCACGACTGACATTCAGTGGTGGAAATACATTTTTCTCGAGAAATCATTAGTCATTAGTGCACTAATACACTCCTCGGTCACTGCCAAGACATTTAAAGTTTCAGTCCGGAACTGTGGTTGTGATCACACAGCTGGTCGAGTTGAAAATATGAAGGGGATTTCCTTCATTTTTCTGGTTTCGGGGAAAGAAGGGAACAACAGTGCTTCTGGGTGAAAACGTGAATGTGGTGACAGTCTGAGTGTACAAAGCAGAACTTTTGACTTGTTGCACTGTGGAAACAAAATATATACATAACGTCAATTTAACAGTGTTGGTTCATTTTTGCAAGTGTGTTTATTTAGCAAACAGTGATATTCTCCTTCTCTCCCTTTTTTAAAAAAAAAATCAATTATTTATTTAATTTGGTCTAATAATTGGTTTTATTTGTCTTTGCATGCAGTCTGCATCAGTTGTCCCTGGTAATTGTGTATCTCATTTTAGATGGTAGTTGTGGTTTAATCTTTAATGGATTTAGACCTGCATTGTTTGCTTTGCTTCCTTTTTAGTTGCTTCTGTCTCTCTTTTTAAAAACATATAATTTTGGTCTTTTTATATTTGCATGCATTTTTAAATCTTCTAAATTGTTTGCCTTTCCTTGTGGCAGTTTTTGAATAACTTGTTGTTTCATTGGCAGCTACTCAAAAGCACCCATCACTGCTTTCTTACTGCAGTTAAACTCCATATTTCTCATTTAATTTCCAGGCAACGGCAAAGACAGCCATACTGTTCATTCAGCCTCAGTACAATGTCACAACATTATCTCCAGGTATGAGTTTCTTGATGATAATTAAACACTGATAACTTTGGCTGCTGACGTTAATTAAAAGAGTGTCATCCCATTGATTATCTATTCTTACCCAGCTTTAGTTCTGCTGTTACTGATATTTTGCATCACTAAACGATTGTCTTTGAATTGCAAATATACAGACTGTTTATGTTGCTCCAGGATGTTTAACATGCTTTGTTTCAGTTCAAACTCTGTCAGTTTCACCCCTCCTTTATTTGCTTAGAAGGAGAGGTGACAACATATCACTACGGATGGAAGGACGGTGCCACCATCCTTTTCTACTTCTTCATCGCCATCATCCTCCATGCGGTAGTGCAGGAGTATCTTCTGGATGTAAGCATCTCATCTCTGGCACAATAGTTAATCACAACATGTCACATATACTGCTTATTTTGAAACCCAACGCAAAAACTGCAGTAGAAACTAATGAAATTCTACGCATTGAAAAAAATATTAATCCTTGAATGGATACTGAATTGCCCAGATTTTTGCCATAAGTTATGTATTTTTCTGTGTATTTTCAGCTCAGGTAAATTTTGCAGCTATGAATGTTAACTATATCTAAAATGTTGATTTATATTTATCTGTTTTCTGCTCTAAAAGTGATGCATACAGTAAGTATGCTGTTGACATAGTTAAGAAACTACATTCTGAGCACTGAAACCAGGATATGAGCTGTTTCATGGTCAGTTTTGAAACGTACTTAAAAAAAAAACACATAAAAGTTTATTTTAAAGACAGACTTTACTTGTTTAGTAAGAATATAGAGTGCAACATTTGATCCATGTTCAAGTATGCACATGTGTCATTGTTTAGAAATAGGCCAGGGGCGAGGAATGAAGTTTATTTTAGTACCATCACCACGCTTTCCAAAGTGTCTTGAAAGGAAAATATTTTCAAGCAGCAGCCAAAAATAGTATCTGCTCTCTTGTCTTGTCCTGCTTATTTGTTTTACTGTGACACTTCTTCTCTGTGCATGACAATGACACAATCCTCGTCATGCAGTTTGTCAACATCTACCGGCGATCGCATGATCTGTTGTTTCCTCGTTGTTGCAGAAAGTCAACCGACGTCTTCACCTTTCAAAGAGCAAGAATACAAAGTTTAATGAGTCAGGTCAACTGTGTGTGTTTCACTTGGTGTCGAGTGTGTGGAGTTTCTACATCCTCATAACTGTAAGTGAGATTTGACTGCCACACGGTTTTTAAAGGGATCACTTCCTCGTTAACGAAATGTCCCACACATTCACACAGAGTTAAAGCGCTCAAGTGTTGCTTTCTCTATTATCTTTCCACAGGAAGGATACATCCTACATCCCAGTAGCCTTTGGGAGAACTATCCTCATGCACATCTCAGGTGAATGAATATATATTGGACTTGTCAGAGCTGGGGGAAAACTGTTTATCAACCCTCAAAGTCAATTTAACCATCAATGTTTTATTTCTAATGTTGTAGAGAACGTTGCATTGACTATTTTTACTATGTTTGAATAGCTGCAGGTGTACAGTTTGCATGTTAAAAGCACAACTAAAAAGCACACTAAATTAGGCAAACGTGATGTTACATCTAGGCCATTTTAAGGCATGAGAGGAAATAAACCTCCCAGTGTATAATTAGAATGAACAGTGTAACTGTTTTTAGGGGTTGCTGTTTGCAATTGAGCAGAGTCCAAAATTGCCATATGTGGTTACATTTTGTGTTTGCAACTCACTACTATTTGGCTGTTACTACTCTACAGCTGAGATTTATTAGAAAAGAATGAATCATACTGATGTGTAATCATGTCATTTTTTTTTCTTTTCAAATTGCATTTCTTTCATTAAATCTTTTATTTAAGTTTATCTGCCTTTTTAATAGATGACAGTTGGCTGAAAATTCCCCAAAACAATAATAATTTCCTATACCTAACTAAGAGCCATGTTGCCTAAACCTAACCAAACTGCAATTGAAGACTGAGAATGATGATTCAAATTTCAAAAGAAATGGTTCAACATTGACTTACGACTTCACAGAGGTAATAAACTTCAGTCTAAAAGCCTCTAATTTTGTCAATTCGGACACATTCATCTTCTACAAATCTCACCCTTATAAAAACTTCGCTGCTCCTAATATTATTTCGCTTGACTTTCTAAAATAATTTTCAGCTTTTCATGACTTGTACAGTTTCCTGTGAACATAGCGAGTTTATTTACATGGATACTAATTTGACAAGTGAGTTATTTGTAGTGTTTACATTAATTAGACTTCTACAGAAATATATGTAAATTAGGAGTCCCTGAAGTTCTTATTTCAGACAGAGGAGATCATTATGTAACACGGATTAACACAGTTTGGTAGAGAAAAGAGATGATGTTGGCAGGTTTGGCTTTAAAACATAATCAGATCCTCAGAGTGTAAGACTCTGTTGCAGCATGCACATTACATTCCCTTATCTCACCTCCCTTCCTCTCCTGTGTATTTGTGTTTTAGGTTTCAGGTGAAGTTTTTCTACCTCACTCAGCTGGCCTATTGGCTCCATGCCTTGCCAGAGCTCTACTTCCAGAAAGTACGCAAGGTCAGTAGGGAGGCCTTGGGAACTGGTGGAGTTTCTTGAGTGTGACTAGATAAACTATGTTTATATTTCTGCCTTTTTGAGAGTCATGGAACAATTCAGCATATGCATTAGATAGAGGAAGAATGGGAGGATGTGAGAATCTGGTTCTTTTCCAAATAAAAGCTCTCTTTGTTTTTCAGGAGGAGATTCCTCGTCAGCTCCAGTACATCTGCCTTTACCTGCTGCACATTTCTGCAGCCTATTTGTTAAAGTAAGCATCTAAAAGAAAGATATCTTGAAAACTTTTTAATAAATGAAAAGGTTTGTAAAGAAGTATGCATGAAGAATGAAATGGAAAGATAAATGAAGCAATCTCTAAGTCGGGTCATGTTATTAAAATTTTCTGCAGCAGCAGATTTGACTTCACATAACTCAGAGCCTCATCTTCTATTATATATTAGATAGAAGTTGCTGATGCAGATGTTCTTTTGTCGCCTTATCTGTCTTCTTGTTCCCTTTTGTATCGTATGTAGTTTGAGTCGTGTAGGTCTGGTGCTCCTTTTCCTCCAGTATGTATCAGAGCTTGGCTTCCACATCGCCAGACTCTTGTACTTTACAGATGAGAACCATCAGAAAATGTAAGTAAATGCACTCATTGCTGTAATATAAGGACATTTTTTTTTTTTAGCTTTTGACATGATGCGCCCTTAGTTGACGTGTTATGTTACCCTCCTGTATCAGGTTTGATCTATGGGCAGTGAGCTTTGTGTTTACACGGATGGCCACGCTGACCCTCATGTTCCTCTCTGTGGGGTTTGGTTTGGCTCGATCTGAGAATCAGGGGTTGGACTTGGAGATGGGCAACTTCAACACTGTACTGATAAGGTGAGGACAAAAGAGGAGCAATGTCCAACATCTGTGGATAATGACTCAATTTTTTTTAGCACTGCCATTACAGTTTACAACCACTGTAACGACGCCTAATTACACTTTGTGCCCATTTCTGTGTCATCGTTTTGCAACATAAATTCAAAGTGAATCTGGCCGGGGATGAGTTTTGTCACTGTTGGTACAGAAAATTACTCATTTCATACTTAAAGGAGTAAAAAAAAATTCAATTAGACTTGACAATGAAGTCTTTTGACTCCATCTAGCCAGCAGGTATGCTTTATTTTTCTCATATTTTCGGTTACAAGTCTGGCTTTTGATTGGTATTTCATTTGAAACTGTAGGGGCTCCCTCACTTGTTCAAGGGGTTTTTAAATACAATATTCAGTCTTGTTGCTATTGACAGTAAACTTGGACTGGTTCTGATTTATATTTTATAACTAAATAGCCACAACTACAATCATCCACAGGAGTTTGTTTACAAAAAAAAAAGATGAACATTAATGAATACTATGTTTCATCATATTCAAACATCTGTACCTCAACAAATCTGTTTACTTTTGGGTATTCCAAAAAATTGGCACTTTAGGCAAATTTGTAGGGAATGGGTTATACCTTTTTAATAAATGTCAAACGAATAAATATACCTTATTTAAACAGAATTACGGATTTACTTGCTGTATAGTAACAAATGTGTGCCTTTTCTGACATATCTAATGCTTTCTTAATTTAAGCTGTTATGTCACTGTGGATGAGTGCAATTAGAAACAGCATGGGGTATTTTCTAAAACAGCAAAAGTGTTTGCATCTCAAACAGAGCAAATGAGCTTATGCTCTTCAGACCAAACTTGAAACAAATAAGGAAATAAAGTGGTTTCATTAATTTGGCACAAAACGTCAGGCCAATTTTCTAAAACAAACAACAGTGCTAATCTTATTGCCTCGGGCCCTTTCAGGATGACTGTTCTACTGCTGGTATGTTTGACTCAATCTTGGCTACTCTGGAAGTTTATCCGCTTCCAGCTGAGACGCTGGAGGGAGTTCAGACATGAACAGGCTGTTCGGAAGAAGTCTGCCACAAAACAACCCCTACGGCTGCTGAAGAGAGACTCGCGTGAGTTTAAATGCTCGCATTTATCTTGCCCTCATTCACTCTCTATTAAGTGCAGTAAGGGGAAATTGTTTTGACTTTTTCCTTCTGTCTCTTCTTTCTAGTTGGTCATCATGAAAACGGCGTTCTTAAAGCTGAGAATGGAATCTCTCCTCGGACAAAGAAACTTAAATCCCCTTAAGATGGCACACTGACCTGCCTGAACAGCAACCTTAGCCCGGGCTAAGGTTTCACATCAGCACAGCAGTGAAGCTGGCGGCTACTGGCCTCCAAGCTTCTGACTGAGAACGTCCTGCGATGTTACAGGATTCAGTTGCTACAGACTTAGGCCTGAATGCTGGAAAATGAAATCCAAGGAATTCCGTTGAGCCCAACAGACATTTACTCTTCTCATTGTATCAGTATTTTTTTTTTTCCTCCATTTTATTTTTATTATACATCCATACAGCCTGCGGTCCCACTTTTAAGGCCCACCAATGTATATGGAGTGACTGAAAAGTCAAGTGAGCACGATGTACAGCATATGTGTACGTGTTGAATGTGTTGATGCATATCCTCAGACATAAGTACTGTACTGTTGTAGCTCTTACAATTGAGCCGGCTTTGCTTGTTTTCCATTCTGGTCCACTGGAGCAGAAAAGCATTACTGATGATACGGTATGATATGAGCCAACTGGCAAAAATCATACCTTTTTGTTACTGTTCCTTTTAACAGATTTTCATGAAGTACAGTATGTATGTTGGATGTTACCGCATGCCATTCCTTTTTGTTTTGTTAATTACTTTATTAAATCATAGTTTTCTGAAATAATATGTGTAATTATCTGGTGTAAATGACGTCTCGTATCTACATGTTTTTTTTTTCTGACAAAAAGTAATTTGAAGAAGCCTCACAAGTGGTTAAAATGGCTCTGCTTACCTTGAATGGGATTGGATGATGAACTCAACAAATGTTGGTTCTCATCTTCATACTGTCAGAAACATCCGATGAGACCCATTGGCTTTCTCTTCTGTTCGCATGTAGTTGAAGAGGGAATGCAGTTGTCAGACAAAGGTGTGTTTCTGTCAAGAATCGACTTGGGAAAAGGATGCCACGTGGGCATTTTTATAGTAAACCACACCAGTGGCAAAAGATTTGCTTGTATTTTGTTAGTTGACACACACAACCTCATAATTGCAGAGGATTCAAATTTTATTATGTTTAAATGTTTTTGTAAAGGTTTTCATTCATGTTGAATTGCTCTGGAAACAAGATTCCAGGATTTCCTTTTTTTTATTAAGATGATTCCTTTTCGTCATCTGCAAAGAGAAAAAACGTGAAGCATAAATTGATCTGCGTTTGTTTCTTATTTCTTTGTAAATAGAGACACCTACTGGATGAAAGATATTACTGACAATTAGAGATATGACAAATGTCTGATTTGATGCTTACCGTTTTGTTGAGCTGGCATATTATTTTTCATTTCCACACCAAGCTTCTGTCGCAACGAATCAAGCGTATCAGTTGGGATCTGGCTTGAGATGGACTCCAGGTATGTAAGCACATAGTGTTCTGCATCGATCAGCACAAAGCGGTGGCTGAAAACTAAAATCACAAGAGAGTTAAGCGTTTATATTTCGGTACCGCCTGTTTTGATTAGAAGGATTTTTTGAGTGAATCTTACTTTTGAAAGACAAAATAAAGCATTTGTTACCTTCTACAGTGGCTCCAATAGCAAAGTCTGCAGGTGAGTAGAACTCGGGATTTTCCATAGAAGACCCTGGTTTAGGAACACGAGTCTTTTCCAGGAACTTTCCTTGGATTAAACCCGAGTTTCTAAAAGGCTTTTCATAAATACTGATCATGTCATCAGAGAGGAAATAGGACAATATAAAAAGCCGGCGCTCATCGTCAGGATTTGGGGAGTCCTGGAATGCAACATAGAACAGCTTTGAAATCTCATTATTGAAAGTTTAGTGTCCTGTTGCGACTGCATGAAATTAACAGGCAATTGGTAATTTCTCATTACACATGTAGCACGAAACACGGTCAAACGTTATCTTACCAGTCTGGCGAGGTAACGCAACACTTTCTTGTCATTCTCAAGCATCTTCAACACATTCACTTGGTGGGGCTTAGGATTCAGAGACAGGCAATTCTGGAGAGAGTCTTCCAGAGAACCAAATCCATTGTAGGGGGGTATCTCCTGTAAATACAATAAGTCAAAGAGGGTGATAGATTTTTTATATATATATATATATATAAATAAATGAACAAGTAAAATTTCTCACCTGAATCGTCTTAGCCTTCTTCACCTGAAACGTCTCAACCTTCTTTGGTAGCTCTAGATTCATGTCTGGGTAGTTCTTCTTGTAATATTCTTTTGTAAAATCATCACAGTCATTCAACTGGAAGAAACGGCCCAGTATTTTTATTGTTTGACCTAGCTGGAAGTCTTTGGGGGAGAGGTACTCATCTACATCTTCTTTGGACACCTCCATCACACAGCTCGGAAAAGTCTCTAACAGGGATTAAGAACCCAGTTATACAGTTATATAGCAAATAAACAAGAACATATTTTTTCTGATGCAAGTCCTGAATGGACAAAGTCATCTAATTTCTTTAGTTGATGTGTCATACGATAATTTGTAGTACATAAAGTTTTGGGGAAAAGATTTGAAAATAACCTATAAATGTGTACACTTTCTTTAGCATTTAACTACAAAACTGAAAAGAAACAACTTTGTATTTTACCTAATTTGAGTTTCTTAGGTATCCTCTGCCTGCGCATCAGGACAGGGAAGGGATCTCTGCCACTGTTGCGTTCATGGATCTCGTCGATCTTCATCGTGTCATCCACCAGGTAATAGAAGATGACAACAGGTGAGACACTTCTGAACTCATGGTCTGAATGGTCCCACAGGGCAAAGAAACGAAGTACCTGATAACAATCCCAGATGATGTATCAGAATCAAACTTTTTTTGAGAGAGTATCAAACCACACCAAATTATTGGTTCCTGAATGAGTTTACTGGGTTATACTTATAATATTTATTTTTTATCTGAATATGAACAGGGGGATTTCAGGATTTTAGTCAACATGGATCATGTCCTTCAAGATGTCTTAAATGATTCGGAGGAGATGGTTAATGGATGACTTTTTTTTTCTTTTTAATGTTATGTTGGACCATAAAGCTTTAGAATAAGAAAAAAAGCCATACTGAATTTTTTTCAGTGCAACTCCATCTTCTTAATCTGATTTGGATATAGTTTCTGCTCAGGTTTTAACACCTTGTTAAATTAATAAAAAACACAAAATAACTAGAACTCCAACTTGCAGACTTGTACAAGGGATGTTATTGTTGTCTTCTTTTTTGTTAATGTTGCAGGCTTCTAAATGTCTACAGCATTAATGGTTCCCAAGTGAATAAGAAACAGATGGAATTTAATTTACCTTGCGGTCCATGGTAAGAAACATGTGAGTTTGGTCAAAGTTGGAGGGAGTAAGGTGGCAAGGAGTTGGAATTTTGCGAGATTTGCTGTAAGGATCCTCTGGTATTGGCTCTGGATCATTCAGAACAATACCTTCACTTTCCATAAATTCCTGTGCAGTGAATGAAAGGACAACACACAGAAGTCATATTTACAACAGCAGAATTCAAACTCATATGCCATGGTTTTGTCAGAAAGTGAGAGCATTCATACAGATGAGCATTGTACCTTTGTGAAAGCATCACACCGCGTGATGTGATACTTGACCCCATAAACCTCCAGGTCCAAACCCAGGTTGAGGTCTTTCCAGTGATAATACTCTCCACGTTCATTCTTTGGCAGACGCTGACGTTTGATTCGTTTCCCCTGCGGTATCCCAGAGTTCTCCACCACAGGCTCGATGATGTACATGCTATCATCCTCAAGGTAGTAATAAATGACTATGTGGCGAACACGGTTCTCTTCATCGCGGGAAAAAAATATATCCTCCATGAAGTATGCATAAAAGCGAAGTACCTACATAGTAATCAGATGGGGGACAACATTAAATTTTTAATTAGAAATTAAAAGACAGCCACTTTTATTAGTCCTGATATTCTTGGTGCTACCAGACCTTCTTGTCGAGGGCCACATATGCTGGGACAAACTCAAAATCTGTCTGTTCAGAAGGGCCATATGCCATGTCCAGTTCCTCAACGATAATCTCACTGATCTCCTTCTGAAGTAGCTGCTCTGATAAAAGTGGCTCCTGGCCAATGCCCACAGTGGGGTGCTGAGGCATGTTGCAGCCATTCTGAAAGAGCAGTGTTTGGGGCCGATGGAAGGCAGACTTCTGCAAGTACATCATAGCAAAAATATTCATTCAAGCACATGAAACATTTGACAGTGAGTCACATGGATTTTGCTCAAATACCTAAAGAATATTATGGTTTTTAAAAAATGAGAGAAAAAATTATTTGTAATTGATTAAAAGCTTATATATTTAACTATTAATGGCACATAAAAAAATAATAAACAGCTGATTTGCCCATACTGAATTTGAGGCCAGTATTTTGTTTCAAAAAAGGGAATTTGGGGCAAGTTAACTGTGCATGATTAAAAAATAAAAGGCTGCCGTTGAACAGTGTTCGGGGCCATCTATATGTCTATTTATTTTTCAGTTATCTTTAATAACGCATTAAATGTTTTTAATGTGCGACAAGCCTGTACAACATAAACAGGCCAGTTTAGCATTTATACATTTAGAACCACTTTTTAGATCACAGTAATCTATCTATCCATTCAACATTTGGTTTAGTAACTGTGCAGTAGGTGTAACCTTTTCACTATGTGTTATAGTATATACAGGTGCATCTCAATAAATTGGACAATCACCAAAAAGATGATTTTGTTTTCTTTCACTAAATCAATTAAAAAAGTGAAACACATCTTTATATAGTCATCACACAGCCCACAGCATTAAAATAACATGAAAAGAAATAAGCACTCAAAACATATGTCTCTGTGTCATTAATCTATACATAATGTGTACAATATTTTCTAGTTAATTATAGTATTAATAATTACACATTATTTTTATTTAAAAGTTCCAACAAATTTGACAAATTAAATGGAAACTGTCCAGTTGAAACAGCTGACCAGGCATGAACTGTTGCCTCAAGCATTATTATTTGACCTCGAACCACTATAGGTAGGCAATAGTGGTATTTATATAACAATAGAATATATAGAAACAATAGTGAATGCTCTTAGACATAGAAGTTAAAGTCTGTAACATGCTAACGTTAGCCTTACATAACGTTGGAACCTTTAAAATAGCTAATTTCCTGTGGCTTTGACCCACCTTCACATCTCGAAATGTGTATCCCGGTAAAAATGGTAAACCGTTGTTCCAGTTAAAAGACATTTTCGGTCTGAGTGGTTTCCTTAAACCCTTTTTTATAGCTGTACGAAATTGTCAGTACTCGTCGTCTGAGAATGTATTTTTTGCTCGGGTACGAAGCTACGACTACAGCTTTACTGTGGTATGTTTATTGTATCCATGGAAACAATTGAACTGCAGCTATTTTATTTATTCATTTATTTTTAAGTGCGTTTTTTCTTTGCTTTTTTACTCGAAAATATTCAAAATAAATTACAACTCTCAGTTAAAGGACATAAAAATGATATATAATTGAGAAACGAATTAATAAAAAAAATTAAAAGAGGGGAGCAATAGCCTACTCAAACTAGCTTTATAAATCAAAACACGCTCGATGGCATATTCTCTATAACATAGAAAAGCTTTGAAAAGAGTTCTGTAATCAGTTTGTGTAGTTACAAGGTGACAACAACAATTACTTAAATATGGCTGATATGCTCTGCATTCATATAAGCTGTGGAGTCAGAATTATTCCACCAGGAGGCGCCAGAAAATCCCCCTTTATATCACTTTCAAGCGCTTGAGTGCAGTTTTTACTTTTTATATTTGCAGTATTAAAGCTATTTATTTATTTGCTTGCCGTTGTAGTTTGCAAGATTTCTTTTCTTTTTTTTAAAAAATTTCACAGTCAAAACACCAGGATTAAAAACATTTTACAGAAACATATCCGTGACAGTTTATTTTGTAACTCAGTTTATTCCAAGCACAGGATCCATATTTTGGTCTCACATACCTAGTTATTGGCACATTTTCATTCCTTTCAAACTTGAGAAAAAGAAAAAAGCTATGTAGGGTGGTGGTCTTCATGAGAATGATCCTGTCCTGTATATTCTTTAATTTAACTCAAGGATATACAAAGCTTTTTTTAAATAAAAACTATAATTTCTCAAATGCTTGAATCCAAGGAAACACATAAAGAACTGGGATAATGGTAGCTTATATGATGGAACTGGCAAAGATATCAAAGAGAAGCACTTTACATGTCCACTGTGAACTTTTTCTTTTCCTGCAGTGCTGATTCCTTCTTCAGATGGCAGTGAACAGCGATTACTACAGACATCTGCTTAGCACTGATAGCTTTCAAATAAGCGAAAGATGTACACCAGGCCTAAAGTTCACACAATATTTGATAACTTGAGGACCGGCAAAATCATTTCTTGCAAAGGTACCAGTACATAATCGACATATTCTGTTATTTTATGTTTACATCAGAGAAGATAGCAAGTGCAATATTTAATAGAAACATTCAGATTTTACCCGAGCTCCACTTCAGCATAGCCACAAAGTTTAAAAAAGGGAATATAAATGTGATAAGATCAATTTAGGATTCCCAATTAAGAAATAAACTGACCAGTTACTGAGAGACACACCTGCTGCAATCATGACAACAGTGACTTTTTAGCTAGAAAAGGCACTGCAATGTGATTTACTGTATCAAAAATAAGGTTAAATCACAAAAAAAACCTCTTTGAGGCTTGCTATATCATATTTCTAATTCTTTTCTTTAAATGTTGATAGAACTATTTAAATTGGCCGATACCCTCTTTAGGAAGAGAGCTCATCAGCCAAACACAGAAACACTAGGATTGCATCCCTGAGGTGCCAAATAACCTTCGCCAAGTATAAAAATATCTCATAATAAAACCATACTTGAGAACGAAAAATACACAACATCAATAAACTATTAAATATTATAAAATATATTTCATGAGGGTTGAGATTAATCTCCCTCCCTGCACACACACTTTCTCTCTCTCAGACACACACACACACAAACACACACACACACACGATCTTTTGGTTTTATAAAGCTCAAAAGGCAGCATGGTTGTTCACTGTGGAAAGATTGTCTTACTCTGTCCCATTGTCAAGCGCACTAAATGCCCCTCTGTTAAAGTTCACACTTGAATACTGGAGGGTAGTGAGCATAAAGCTCCAAGTGTCACAGTCTCTTCCAGCTGCCCTGCGTTCTGCATAAAACAGACCCATGTGAGGCCTTGGTCCTCCAGTCGCTGCATAGTCTCTGCAGGCCTGTGTATGTCTAAGGCAGCTAACCTATAAATCTCCACTTCAAAAGACATGCTGAGGTCACCGGCAAGTCAGTGTAGCCTTTCACCTCTCGCTTCCGGCAGTACGAGCCAGCTAAGAGGCAAGCTTGCCATGCAGAGTGGGAGTTTATTGTTCGACTGAAGGGGGTACAGCTTATGATGCCCAGAGGAACATGCAAAACAGCAGAGGGGGGGACTTCCTCTCTTCTTGTCAGAGTCCAAGGTTGCTTTTGTATGTATGCTCATAAAGCTCCACGTGGACCTTGTCTCTTTCCCCCTCTAACCCAAGTGCGTCCTAAATTTTGTTCAAGTCAAGTAAGCCTTCTATTTAAAGTCCCTAAGCAGTCCTTAGTAATACCGATTGAGGCTCCGTGTCCCTGGTATGTCCGGCTGCCCGTTCATCCAGATCTCACGGATGATTCGCTCTCTTTCCTCGAGCCGCTGCGCTCTCTCCAGCTCCTCTGCCGACGTGAACACGTTCATGTTAAGCGTACGCTCAAAGCGTCTGTGTCTCCGTGCCGACAGGTCTGATGTGGTGTCCCAGTCCGAGTCCGAGTCGCTGGAGTCGGAGGACGAGTCAGCGGGGCGCGGCCGTTTCTTGGCGGGAGGCCGCTGACGGGGTTGGCAGTCGGTGCGACAGGAGATCTGAACCACCAGGGCGAAGAGAGTGAGGAAGAGGCCCAAACACACACCGCAGACAAAGAATAGTGCAGCCCTCTCTGGGTGGTCTGTTGTAAAGGGGAAAAGAGTGTAGAAGTCAAGGAGGGAAATGTTACTTTTAGTAGATTTCTAACAGAAAACACTTAATTGCATCTAAATGAGTTTATTTAATCTTTTCCTGCCCTGTTTAGCCAGTCATGCTTTACTGGATGTTAATAAACCCTGGCTTACTCCTTTAATTTAGTATCTCATTTTACTGTAGTTATGATGATGCTTTATTCTTCTTCTTTTCTTCATTCTCACAAACAAATCTCTTCTATCATCATCTCAAAATCTTTCCCCTTTTTAAAATACATGTAGATCTGTGTGCAACTACTGACAGAACTAAAGTCTGAGGTCTGCTTAACACAGACCTCACCTTCATATAACTGCACTTATTACTTGCTTCTTCGCCTGCATTCACCCAAACCCTTACAGCTCATCTAGACTCTAGCCGTTTCACTAGTCTTTAAGCAGGATTCCCATGTTACAATCATCCCAGTGGTTTGGCTCCAACTGGCTGTTTACATTTAGCTCAGCTGCAGCAGAAGTCAGCTCAGTACATTTGTTTCCATTTGTGTCATTAGACCCTCTGACTTTTACAGAGCTCCGAATAGAAAAAAGGAAGCAAAATAAATGTGGGGTTTTTTTTTCAACGATATTTGGCAGCTTTTTCTGGCAGTCTGATATTCCTATCTATGATATAAGTTGTGCATGAAGAAACAAATATTAAAGAGGATTAGATATGTGAGAAAAGTTCAAAGCTGGGTTAATACTACAGCCAATTTACTGCATATGTCTTGTATGCTTATTTGACTGCATGCACCCAGCATTAAACTATGTATAAACAGTTTATTTGAGTCTAAAAGTATGAGGTAGTAAAACAGGAAAGACCAAAACTTTTCCAGTCTTTTTCAGCAGCGGCCTGGTGCAGGTGACCAAGAGTGTCTAGTGTGTTCAGCCGTTATCTCTACTTTACATCTGCATTCCACGAGCCCACATTTACCCCACCTTTGAGTCCCAGGAAGAAGGGTAAACAGGGGATTTCATCTAAAACAAAAACATTGCCACACACATGTAGCACACACAAGACCATGCACTCAAATTCAAGAAGAGAAGTTTTACTGCTCACTGTTAGAGATGACAATGATATTGTAAATGCACTGTGTATCCTTCTATTAGAGACGACCCTCAGTCAAAACACTTTCAAAGCCTTGTCTTTTTATTATGGGATGCCACATCAGGTTTCACAAATGTTGTCTTACCTGATATATAAGTGTAGGCTGCCAAAGCATTGCTGATGAGGGCCATGTTTCCACTAGAAGTGGAGTTAATGATGGGATTCATGCTTGATGGTGGCAGTAGACTTTCTCCTGCCCTTCCTCTTCCTCCTCCTCCTCCTCCTCCTTCGGTTTCTGGTGGCTTGTCGTTGAAGGGGTTTGTCTCCCGGACCTTTATCCTATCTACAAAAAAAAAAAAGATGACAGGAACAGGAAAGTGCAGTTTAACGGCGCAAACCCAACCGGAGTCTAAAACGAAAGTTACAATTTCAAATGCAGAGAGGACGTCTGAGGTCAGAATCTTGTGGCCCTGACTTTCAGAACGAGCCTTAAGCAACGTATGACTACTTTAGCGATTAACGGTAAAACAAGAGTGTATTGTAACAACATCAGACAGAAAACTGAGTCATCTTAAGACTCTCAGAAGATTTCAACATGCCTTCCCTAAAATGCACAGATGTAAGCGGGGAAATGTGATTCAGTAGATAACACAACATCCGCTTCTGTTATATTCATTCTGACTCAAGTCATTAAGAGTGAGAAGCATATGGAAAAAGTTTGCGCTTTGACAACAATTCAAAAGCTCCCCGAAATCTCAGTGGAGTTTCTATTTATAAAAGAGCCCAACTGTTTACTCCTCTGGATTTTCATCATCAGAAAGCCTTTCTTTCAGTGCCGGCTTGACTTGTGTTTAAAAGACAAGGATTCCTAGACAATTCCGAGTGTGGTCTCTTCATTTTCTTTTAAACGGCAGGGATAATGCAACCTCTCTAATTTTAGCACCATAAATGAGCAATACCCTACTGGAAAAACAGCCTAATCTCAGAGTCAAAATAAATACCAGCATTGAGTGCAGTGACCTGAGATCAACAGATCTGTGCGTGTGTGTGTGTGCATAGTTATATATGCATGTTTGAATTTTTGGTCGGTGCAGGTGAGCTTACTTTGGTGAACTGTCACACACACACCAGTGACCTCTAATTGCAGAGTTTCTAAGGTGTGTCAGGCTGTCTTTATCTGATAAATGCAGTTTAGACTGCAGTTGCTCACGGAGGAGGTAAATGCTTCCACCTGGACCCACGGCCGTGGTGCACACCTCAGCTAACGTTCAACCACAACCTCTCTAACACACACAAAAATGGCCACAAAACTGTCAAAAGTAGATAAAGAATTTGGTACACTGCTATACTGTTGATCGTACATGACATATGGATACATGGCATTACTTTGATCTTACTAAAAGGTTTGGCATTTAAGGCTCAAATGTTTAGAATGTTATAATTATGATGCTGAAACAGCAGAGAGATCCAATCGTTCAGATGAAAACTACAGCATTAAAATCCCTGCCCAGAGTCCTTTTTTCATGTTTCATCTGCCTTCAGTCACATGAGAGATGGGAACTGGTATTTCCAGATGAACTGTATAGGTGGAGTGCAAGGAAGTGAAGCCACTCATGCATTTAGAAGCATGTCAGTGCTGCAGCTAACATCCTCGGTGCTCTCCTTCTTTTAACTCCTCATTCATTCAAGTGTCCTGCTAATCAGTACCGAGCCGGTAGCCGAGCAGCGTAATTAGTGTTGCTGGGTGCAGGCCAACATCCCTCGTGAATAAGGCTTTGTACGAGTTTTCTTCCTTGCTGGGGTCTCCTCTTTTCCATCCTGTCATTTTATTGTTCTTGCTCTGTTTTCTTCTCCCTTCTCTCTCTGGGAGTTTGACATTATAACAGTCTGTGGTTACAAATGGTCCAATCATGGGGTTCTTGGAAAGCAATATGTTTTTAAGACCAGTGATCATAAACCAATGGCTATGCTCGGACACACATGGAAACAGTTGAACTTGTGACTTTTTGTATACACACACATATATGCTTCGACTCTAGACATAAATTATGGTTGCTCTTAAACCCTGATGGCCTTGAAACTGTTAACTGCTCTCACAGAGTTTGTTCTACTCTACATATGTGAGAATGTATATGCTTGTATGTTTGTCATTTAGCTCACCTGGAACTGTGGTAGGACCTTTAACTGAGTTCCCTTCAGGAGGGCTGTCTCCCACTATGTTGGGGTCATAGGCGCTCGGTGGTGGGTGGTACACCGGTGGTCTGGGGCCTTGCTCCTGGAGCAACCTCTTTGGAACTATAAAGAGAAGGAGAGGTGGAGCAAAGGAAGGGAGTTCAGGGAGGAGGAAATGAAAGAAAAATCACATTTTGATTAGACAATTTGTTATTTGAAAAGGAAAGATATAGCTGTAATTTATTTGCCCCTTCTTCAGAGAGCCTAACCAGCACATCCACTTGCTGTTATCATATATCATTTATCATAGATGTGCTGTATCAGTATGAGCAGTGTTGTCTGAGAGATTAAGGGGGAGAAAAAAGCTTACGAATACTTCATAAGTTGCATTCTTGTGCACTCCCCTATTTTTCTAAATTCAATTTAATGAAATTCTGTATACCTCCTTTGATTCTATTGCCTGTAAATTCCAAAGATTATTTGTAGATATATTTTTTTGATCACAGTACTCCATATAAAACAGTGTAGTCCAGGACTGAAAAATTAAGCCAACACTGAAGAACTGCTGTTCTACCCTGAGGGTGGTCGCAGACCAAGATGTCAAAATGCAAAACTTTACAACAGCAATAAACAGCTTCAGTGTTTGGTAAAAAAATAAAATAAAATTTTGTTCTGTACAAGAAGATTGATATTTTTACAGTGCAGACTCTTTCAAGGTTTCCACATTTTTATCATCATCATCCCAAAACAGATTTACCAATCAGTAAATCAACAATTCTGTGCAATGATAAAGCAAAAACAGCAATGGGTTTGGGAGTGTTATTGATTTACTGAAAATAAAACATTAGACAAATTTAATTACTATAAAACTTAATTTATAACTCATTCTAAGTAAATTTAGCAACAATAGGAATATTGAGTCTTCTCAGTAATTATCCTTCAAGCTACCGCCAGGAAGTTTAAACTATTCCTCTTAGCAGAATCATAAAAGCTCAGACAGACTGAGGAGACACTTTAGCTTTTCTAAACATGCTCCTCTGGGTTCAGATCAATCTTAGTTCTATCTTTGTTTCATATGATCAAAGGATTCTGACCATATGATCTATTAGGTTCTATTAAGTTCGTTGCTGCTAGCAAACTTCCTCCACTTGAGAATTCTTCAGGGACATGTGCTTTTGGAGCACTTTCTGCAGATATTTTCAGGCGTCTGCTCCAAGATATGTGCCCTGACACAACTCTGCAAAACATTCTCTCATCCTTATTGGTTGGTTTTCACTCTGTCACATATCATCATCTGTGCTACCTCATTTAAACTGGTCTGTGTATTTCCTAATTAAGTAACAGCAATGTGATTAGGGAACAAATTAGAAGCAAAACCACTCCGCAAGCCTGTTTTTGATTCATAATGTGGAGAATTGTGAGCAGGTGAAGAGAATGTGAGTGGATTAAATCAAATTAGAGA
>JAOXYM010000024.1:15579709-15591488 GCA_028567055.1 Leptatherina wallacei | reverse complement strand
ACACACACACACACACACACACACACACACACACACACACACACACACACACACACACACACACACACACACTCCTGAACCCATCCAGAAACCCACACTCAGACACAGCCATTTTTCACTTGGCTAATGGCATTCCTGTAGAATAACATACAAGGTGAATAGGGCAGAAGCTGAAGGTGTTGAGAATGCTTCCTCTCCCTCCCCCCAGCGTAACACTCTAACAGCATCCAGCTGACAATAGCCCATTGGATTTGAGCGTGCATGGCTGTGTGTTTGTGTGAGCTCTTTTGACAGCCTTCTTAGGAGGCCGGGCACTATATGTATTGCTTTTATGAGTATGGCACAGTGAAACAATTGTGACTGAAAGTATCTCACTTTACCAAGCTGAGACATGTTTATGTACCACAAAATGAATGGACTGCATCCAACTCAGTCTGTGACAATGAATGGTTTTGGAAATGTCTATCTGTCTAATGTCAATGTGCTTTGAAGGCTGAAAGCAAACCAGTTAGAGGACATGATTAACACACTCATTCCTGTCTTGTATATACAAAATGGATCGGATTTAGTAACAGTGATGTGAACTCCACCAAGGGATTAGTGATCTGGCTGAGGGCTTTTTATGGTTCTGCTTAATTCTTATGGAAGTTTATGCAATTCAAATGATTTTATTACTTAGTCAGGTTTGGTTGTAAGTGTGTACAGTTTGTAGTAGAAGTTACAACACACAGGGAGTGTAGTAACTGTAGAGGAGCTTTGAGGACGGATCTCAGTAACTTTGGAAGTTTTAAACCCATTAACTGTAAACGGTATCTGCATTACTATTTCCCATAGTATGTCACAAGCGTTACATTGGATTTCCAAACCAAAAAAGCAACAGATTTCTTTCTTTTTTTTGGAGTAAAAATTTTCCACAAAGCGTGCCAGAGCTTTTGTCTTTTTCTGATGGTGTCGCCATAAGAGCATAATATCTTGGATTTATGAGTTTCTAGTAATATAAATACTCTTTTACTTTTATTATGGACATAATAATGGGAAAAAAATGCATATTATGATTTAATAATGTCTATGTAAGAAGTTGGCGATGTCAAGAAAAAACCCTTAGAAAAAAATGCAGTTTAGAGAATTACTTGGTTTGCTAAATCTGACAAGGTCTTTGTGTTAAGTAAGCTTGTATGAAATCTATATTCTTTAATACAGCACAGGTATGCAGCATTATCCATGTGGACCAATATATAACTGGATAGCGTCACAATTTGAAGCATCCACAGTCATCTTGGGTTGAGAATACATTCCAACATGGAGATATCTTGGGAAATAGCTCAACCCTACATCCTGCCCCACTCAGCCCCCTGCCCTATTCAGCTGAGAAGCAAAAAAAAAACAAGACAAAAAAAACTTTCCCCATTTACTGCTTTAATGGATACCGCACACACATCCCTCTTTTTTGAGACAACCACAAATGCAAATGTAAGCTCACACGCACTCATACGTATAGATGCTACATCATGGGCTTTGATGGGGAGTGCTTTCTGTTCCATGCAACCTTCAGTTAAACTCTAAAAATCCCAGCTGTTTTAACTATTTAAAAACTCCTCAAACACAGCACATGCCCGTGCATACACAGTTGGCGTCATTAACATAGATGCAGTGACAGAAATAGATGTGCTGTTGACAGAGTGGGGTCATAACAATCAACGAGAAAATCACTCATTTGTGGTGCTATCCTTTAGACCCCACACATAGACATATGATTCATTTTAAGTCTTAAACACTGATAACATCCATAAGTTCTGCATCAGTTTGATGCATGCAGAGAGGGAAGGTGCTGGACATATCTGATGGTCTTACAAATTAAGCCAAGCCTGCAAAGTGGTAGTAGATGATTTCCTCTCATTATATGCTGTTGTGCCACAAACTGCTCTGTCAGACCAAAGCTGCCTAAAAGCTCTAATGCGGGTACGACCACGTCTTTATCAGCTGAATGTGGGAGAAGCCGGTCCATTGCTGAAATCAGCACAGTCTCATCATTATCTGATGTTCCGCTGGGTCAACAAGGATGTACCCAACGCTGAATCATCAAACCAAGCCACCCGCCTAAACTCCCTCCTTCATATCAGAGTTATGAGGTAATGGGATGCGGAGTTTTCATTGGGACACAGAGCTGCTGAGGTCACCAAATGACAGTATCTTCTGCAAAAAGCCAAGATGGATACGTGTTGTTTATTGTCACTGATACAGAGCCGAGAGCGAGCAGAAAGTGGCAGGGTTTGTTTGGCCACAATTAGATATAAAGGCAACAACATTCAACAAGCCTGTTCTGACGTATGTCAAGGCTATTCTAAACAATGGAGCTATCTTTAGCTGGAAGTAGCTGCTCAGACAAAGCAGTTAATAAAATCAGCGCTTGGCAACATTCAAGTCTGCTGGGACCTGAGGGACCCATGATGTACTGGGGAAATATTAATAATGTTCATTTGAATCTTTAAAAATGTCTTGATACAAATGTACACTGAGTCATGTTTGTGGATATGGGCTGGGATGAATGTTGGGTGTCCACATTCTTTCATTGTCTCTCAGCCCATTTGAATTATCAAAAGGCTGATGGAGCAATGAACAATCCATACAGAAAGGAAAAAAAACACCATATGATCTACTGGTACGTAGAATAGCATAGCTAACTGTTGAGCAGTGAAGAGTTGATCTCCACCTCATGATATCCAACATCAAAACCAAGCATACATTTTATTCAACCATGATTTGCATTTCATCTTATTCTGCTCAGATACAGATTTTAACATTTGTCTTGTACAAAGTTTCCAAGAAATGAATAGCAGAGGACCATTTGCTACCACATTGACACTGGAAAAACAGAAGCAAGGGAGGGACAGCCACTTCAAAAAAGCAGACTGTGCTTTGATTGGTCAGTTCCTTTAGCCTGACTAAACAGAGCCCATCATTATATAAGGTCTGCTGAAATTTGAGAAACATTTCCATTAAACGCAAAAAAACCATACCTATCTCCACATACAGGATGTGAAATCAAATCTTTTTTCATTTTGCTTAGTTTGGGTTTTTTTTCCCCATGGAATGAAAAAAAAAACTTCCTTGTAACATAAGGAGCTGACGGCTTGATTTAAAAGACTTTCACCTTTAAAAAAAAACAGATTTTTTTCTGGCCCTGATGTTATTTAGTATTGAGCAGAACCCTTTTGTTTAGCACCACCCACCGTTTTTCCCAAAGACTCAGACAAGATGAGAGCTACACAAAATTTGATATTTTTTTTACTCAAATCAAATAGGTGGAAATACCTCCACCCCCCCAATTTCCTATTTTACGTGCCCTTTAAATGGCCAAAAGAGTCCCACAGTGATATAAGATCTCTTCTTCCAGGGAGTCGGGGTTGGGATAGCAAAAAAAAGAGTTTCACAAATGTTTGATAGGGTTGCATCAATTGTGATTGAAGATCTAAAAACTGACCAGAAGAAATAACTCACACATGAGGAACTGAACAGAAAAATAATAATCCATATCCTTTACAACAAACCCCTTCTAAATGTACTCACACAACACTGATTAAACCTATCAGCATCATGTCAATCTTTGTATGTCCCAGTAGACTTCAACTTTAACTGTTGTTTGTAACATTTAAACACAGTGAATCAATGAGATACAGTTGTTTCAATAACACTATGACTGGTTCTACTTCGCTGAACAAAAGAAGCTCCTTAGAGATTAAAAGTGGTAAGCATCAAACCTGCTGAATGGATCTCATTGATGGAACCGATTCTATCAGAGGAACAAACCAGGGACAAATACAGTAGGGTGCTGACATTAAACCATGTTCATATGAATCTCCTAATTCCACTTAAGTTCTAACATAGTTTAGCAGTACAATTGAAGGAAAATCTACTTTTATTTAGTCTCACAATGACCTTTGCTTTAAGTTTAGACAGTAATAGTCACTAAAGAGACCAGACTGTAAGAGCCCTGTTACAATATGACCTCAGAGTCACATGGAGTGTTTAAAATCTTCTTTATTACACACTGGCTTTTCAGTAAACAACAGAAAAAACTAAATTAGATTACAAGCTGCTGTCCTAAACAATGGAAGATACATCCATTACAACATTGCACAGCAGTTAGCTTCAGCATCTGTGTGTCATTATGAGCTTTATGATCTGGTGCAGGCCAATTTACTCTATTCTCTGGCAATCTGGTACCACGTGGCTCATATATAAATTGTCTATCATAGGTACTCCTGCACTCTGTCATTGTCAGGTAATTATACAAACCATAAGTGAGAGTGAATTACAACCAACAGCTCTCAGACTAAGTAATGCCTTACTGTTTTCCACAGACAGAGAACCAATGATAACTTAAGTGTCATCATGCTCAAAATGCTGCGTGGGAGTTGGCTTGTTTTCATATGTATCAGAAAGGGAGGCATATTTTTTTCTCCATGTGTTGACAGAGTGCTGGGCTATATTAGTGGTCAGGTCTGGAGAGAGATTATGACAACGAGGTCTGGGTCAGCCCAAGTCTGTCATCAGACTTATCGTGGAAAATATACACTGCACACACAAATAGGTAACACTGTACACCTTTTGTTTAGTCTGCCACTATAATACTGGACTTTTGCTTACATTTGGTTTAAACCTTTTTGATAACGGCCTGTCAAAAGCCATATATAGTTTTTGGAAATGGGAAAGCATTTGATTCCATTGAGTTTTGATACTGGATGCAGTTTGGATGAGGCTAAATGCATAATGGATGGCCAACTCACACATCAGACTTATTCTGTCTCATCAAAAGCAGTTTTAACATTACTCTACTTTTTTGCTATTATTAGAAGCAGCACCAAAATTAGAATTGGCTGTAGAGGGCAGGTGCTAGCACTGCTAACATTCAGCAGCTGTTTGTAATCAAGTGGAAGGGAGGACATATGAAACAGTAAAATAAAGGAAAACCTCTATAAACATTTTCCCATCTTCGTTTAAGTTTCATTGCAAGTGGAGGCAAATCCGAGTTTCTTTCACATAAACATGTGCAATTGATATACAGCCTCCAGGATGCTTTTTGGGTCCACAACTGAAGATAAAGATTAAAATTTGGATTCAAAGTATTTCCATCCTCCTCTGCAGAGGCTTACTATGTACAGCTGGTTACCTGTCTGTGCTGCTGTCTGAATTTCCTGAAACATCCAATATGTGTTGTCTCCTTCTCCCCCAGTCAACTCAGCTCATGCTCTTAAAACAGCTTGAGCCACAACAGATGGAGAAGCATGTCCTCGGGGTTAACGGAGGGGAGAGACAGAGCATGAGAGACTATCCAAGAGGAGTGTGAGACGCAGAGGCAGATATAGACACTTTTATAGCAGTCTTTAAATTAAACACCTGCTGCTGTGGCTGAAGTACCCAGCAGACAACCTGCATGTGCAGCTACATGTCTGATTAGACAATGAAACTGAGCTTGCAAGCTCTTTCTCGAGTCTTTGTGTCTCTATGGGATATCCTGTGAGAGTAATAGTAAGATTAAAAAGTCTAAATCTCTTTGGTAACACCCATGTTAGCTGGGATACTGTATGACAATTAAAGGATTAATTGTGTCCCATTCTCCAAAATCGCGAATGGTTGGTTGTTTCTGTTTGTTGATAAACTTAGTTATGACATAGTTATGACTCAAAATAGTAAGCACAACTAATTTATATCTTAAGCTATTATAAGACCCCTTGGGGCATATAAATTGAGGATGATAAAAACAGTGTGACTAAATGACAGATTAATGTAGAAGCTGATAAAAAGTAGCTTATTTACTTATCTTTATCCAGTCTAAAACAAATCGGTATCAAAATAATCAATGCCTTGTTGCATGTGAGAGGATCCCTCTGCTCAATTTTCAGCTGAAAATCTTACTAGTATCTAATGACTGCTGAACCCCTCTAACAACAGGCTAGATGTGGCTTACAGAGTTAGAAAAATGCCATTTGATCTGTAACAGTTGACTCTTCTCACAACATTTTGTACAGATATGACATAAAGCAGACTCGTGCAAGCCGACATGGATACATGGGTCAACACTTGACGCTGCATCGCAAAGACACATTTTACAGAGCACCACTGTGGCACCTACATCCATGCCTGAGTCACAGGAAGCAAGAGTAGGAGGCATGGAGAAAAAGTTGGCTTTCCCTTTGAGTGATGCAGGAAAGTTAGCTTCAAAATAAACAATCTAAACTATTTTGAGCTGTTATGTAAAAGAAAAGGAAGAATGAGGATTAAAAATAACTCTTAGAAAAAGAGAAAGATGCAGAACATGGGAGTAAGATTTTAAAGATAGGGTTTTAGATTTCTTTACTTTCTTGTTGACAGGTTTGGAAAGGAAGTTACCCTGTGCATGAAACAGCCTGTCCCATAGTGCCCTGTAAAAGTGTGAATTATTGTTTTTTCAGATCTATAATATAAGCTCTAATGTATCAATGTGTTGGTTCTGTTGGTACGTGTGCCATGCCAATGATTTCATTAAGTTTCCAGTCCTTATGCAAATCTAAGTTTGTTCTTGTTTCAAAATATATCCAGCTTACAGATATAGGTGGTGTTAATGTTCTGATTTAAACCCCCAAGTATGTTAGGTGGTACACATATTTGCTAAATAAATTCACAACAGTCTTATGAAACTGAGAATTTTATTCAGAACATTGTTAAATGCAGGTTCAAAGATTTGCCTGCGTTGTAAAGAGCCAGCGTTCAGATTTCAATGATTCTTATAGGCGGTAGAGGACCACCCACAAATTCACCAGCGCTGACCTTTATGGGGTAACTATCATGACAGAGAAGAAATGTTGTGATCAAAACACAGAACATGTGTTGGTCTTTTAAAAGAGGTCTTGTATTTTTGCAACAAAAGGTATCACATACGTTGTTCCGGCGTGTCTACAGTTTCTATGTGCTGTTGATCTTTTAAAAAAATGGTTTTAATTACATTTATTAATCCAAAAGCTGATGAAAAACACATTTTTTCCACCGACAGATCTGCATTGATTAGTTAGAAGGACTATAATCACGATGCTAAATAAACAATCTTCAAAATTGAATGCTGGACAACATCAGGACAACCTGGGTCGAGACATCGGCCGACTGTGCCCTTTCTTCCCAGTATAAAACAAAGGATCGCCTATCTTGTTCTCCCTGCTGGAAACCTTGTGTGGTGCAGGTGAGCAGTGATGCCCGGGCAGAGCACATCTGTCCCTCCTCAGTTACAGATGTGCTCACTTTGAGTACAGGACTAATTCACCCATTTTGTGTTCCAACATACGTACAGCTCCATCCCATAGAATTTTCAAAAACACGGGTAAATCCACCGGATTACTCTCCAGAAATGTCAGGATTGCTTCTTCTTCTACTGGGTTGCTAATCATGAATGATAGTTCATCTAATAGAGACCTGATATGGAACTTCCATCAGCAAGCTGCCAAAATCTTGATACATCTAGATAGTTTTGCTGAGGCTATAACCAGCCCAAGTGAATCCTGGCTAGACTGTGGCCTAGCACAACTTGGAGGTCTGACTTTTGCTTTAGCTGACGGACGCCTTTATGTGCATCGATTAAAAACAAACACGCTGTGAGAGAGGTGTCCAGCTTTTCCATGAGGGCAGTGAGGGCTTAAGGGTGGAAAATACCCATCAGACAGCGTCAGACAGGGACTGAAAAAGTGAAAGACAAAGACGAGGAGTGTAGCCACTTTTGTCTGGTACGATATTTCTCATTTGCTGTACTGTGTAATGCCAAGATCCAAACTTACTGGCTAAGTAGTACCTGGACAGACACTAAAGCTCAGAATTCAATAATGTTTAACTTCTCTTATTCTGTTGCCAACATGAAAGAGTGAAAGAAAAGAGCAGGGATTATCCAGCTTCATCCAGCCAGATCGCTTGCTGTTATTAGTGGAGTAAAACCAATGTCTAACCACTGGTCACTAATGAAATATCTATTTTAATAACCATGTCAAATCAACAATTCTAAGCTACAAACTTTGAACTTTTCTTATCTTAAAATAAAATAAAAAAGATCATTATTAAACTTTAATCCATGCAAGCAAGTGTGAAATGAGTAAAACAGTGTGTTGAATGACGTGCCATCTGAGAGAGAGAATAATAAATGAGCAAATCACAGTCAATATGAAGTAGTAATACAGAAGTCAGCGGTTCCCACACACTTTGGGAGAAGCATGTCTATTATATCACACTTGAATCACATGCAACCTCATGGGCCACTTTGTACCAACATAAATGACTAGGTGTATTAGCATAGCAGCTAATCATACACCTCACAATAGCTCACACACACACACCTCAAGATTAGTAGAATCCAATCTGGCTCTGGTGTCATGTTGCAGACAGGAAACAGATGGCCTGTTCAGGGGAAAAAATGCCAAAGAAGGCCATGGTGAATGCTTTTCTCCTTCGTTCTCTTTTTCTCTTTCTATCCCTTATTCCATCATTTCTTCCTCCTCTCTTGGAGGGAAAGGAAGGAGTGAGGCTGTGGTGGTGCTTGGAGCACAGATCGGCGGGTTTTGGCTCAGGATCAGAGTGATGGAGTTCTCTGGGAGACTTTTAAATAACAACCCAGCATGGTTCTACTGTACTGGGTTAGGCTAGGGCTCTGTGCCTGCAGGCTATTTAAGACACACTGTTGGGAATCCCAATGAGTGAAATATACTTTAAGCCTTAAGGAAATATTACGACATGATGCAACATTAACACCACAAGTTAAATTAAGAGTTTATGAGACTGATTTGGTTTCTTGCAACATACTACAAAGTTTTTTTTTCTTATTTTTAATTAAAAAAAAAAATAGAAAATCTGCTTCCCCAATCATTCAAACACAATGAAAATCAAACACCACAAAACCCATTGTGTGAAGTTTACTTGCTCCAGCTCAACCTCCTAACCTTTGCCTGGAACACAGATGCGTCCCATAAGCTTCTGATTACAGATAACCTCTGACCCCGAAAACAACAATTTAAGATCAATATTGTGTTGAGTAGAGCCATCCTCCAGAGAGGACATGCTGATAAGTGGACTGACCCTGACTGTTTGAGGTCATGATCCATCACATGTTTACCTCAACTCTGTGTGTTTTCCTGAATCACCAATCTCAGATCTTTATCTTTGTACAGCTCTCATCTCAAGACCATGTGATGCTCAAGCAGCCTTTAAAGGTTTTCAATCACAATTTCTGATAGATTTAAGGTGTACAGTTAACTTGCTGATATTAAGCTCAACTGAAGGAGCACATTATGCAGCTAAACCCAAATTTAATGATTGTAATCTATGAGAAAATGCAATTCTAAAATACTTTATAATATTTCTTAACATTTTAAAGTTGAGACAGGACTAGAATAAACTTGATCAAAAAACCTTAGTGCTTTATTTTATATCATTCACACAAATTTGCACTGCAACAGATGTTCTCCTTTCAATCGTCTAAAAACATCTGTAGGTAGTCATTTAATGCTTCATTCAAAAAACCTTTGGCTGTAAAATCTACAGACATCATTAAGCATGTCTGCTAATTTCTACAACCTGAAATACGGCAGTGATAAAACTACTAAGGCAATGCAACCCAAAACACATGTTTACTTTGCACTGAAACCTGCTAAATGTGGCCTTACTTAAAACACATGTTCGGATAGAAACCTCTTCTCAAAGCCTCTTCATTGAGATGTTCATTAAATTTGCTCCCTGTAATCCTTGCTGCATAACATTTCAACCTTTATTAGAAGTCTCAGCGGATTGTTGTGGGGTGTTTGGGCTTTTTGAGAGTCTCCAGACTTCTAATAAGAAGTCAACCAAGCCAAGACATAAATACTTTGTTCAACTAAAAAGAGCACTCTGTCTCCCCTCCTCTCACATGGAGTCTTTATATCTTGTTTTGTTTCCCTCTCTCCATTCAGCTAACTCATAAAATGCACTGTAAGTGTTGGTATGTTAGCATAGGCATACCCACAATCCATATATTTAAACTATATTTACATTGTAAATGTCTCTCCTCTTTGTTACTAATTTCAAAGTCAACCAACTTTTCTTTTTCCCCTCTAAGTCACCAAATCCTTGTTTAAAACAAGTTTCTCTGTCTTGTTCTGCTCATGCAGCACATGTTTTTGGGCTAAAAATGATCCTCGTCTCTCAGAACAAATTGAGTTTAATGGGGGTGAAGCAGAGTGAGCCAAGAAGGGGGGAATCGAAGAGAGGGCTGTAAAAACACACCACATGCTATTCCACAGCTGTAAACATGGAGAGAACAGCAGTATTGATGTTGTTCCATGCAAACATTACTCCATGCACCAGATCCAAAAGAAACAAGGGATCATTTGCATTAATATAAATACCAAAAGGCCAAACCAATTCTAAGATGTCACTGAAGGTCCAAGTAGCAAAGCTTTTCCCCTTTTTTCTTTGTTGTCTTTCATTTTGTGCCACCAGAAAAACAAAGTTTGTTTAAAATTAGCCACATACATTGGAGACTGTCACCTGATTATTTTCACCAGGTTCAATATCTTTGCTTGAATTTTGTATGCTTTTAACCACATACATTTTCAACCATATGCCTAATTACAAAAAAAAGAGCTACAGTTGGAATCCTTGGATCATACCAAGCAAAAGCACCTGAGGATGCCATTTTCCATCTGTCAAGATCCATGAGTCTTTGCCAAGATTGGCTTAGATCATTCCTGTTTTAAGGAATGCAATAAAAAGATTTTGAGGCCGATAAGGACTGCTCCAAGAAGCAAAAATCTGTTTTTGCCGAATAACTTGATGTGGTTGTCTTACAAACTATCTTTGTGTTATATTGTCAATGGTTCCAGTGCAGCCACATGCCACCTTGTTATGTCGACCTGTTTGATTAATTTATAGTTTAAGCATAGTCTACCTTTTTACAAGCTGCAGATTCTTTTTTTTTCCAGATATTCTCCGTATCAAGTTTCACACTAGTTGAGAAAAGATTTTTGATTTTCCAAACTTTTGGTCTGTTACAGTCAATCAACATGGGTGGCAAAGCTGTCAAAAAAGGGAAGTACTGTTGTTTCTCTGCAGCTGTTTGGTGGAAAAATTCTGCTGGATTTGGATACTTTTCAGACCTTATGTGGGTAAGAACTATTTTAATGGGAATTTGGTTGTATTAACATACAATGTAAGAGAGCAGAGAGAATAGAAGAGGGGGAAACAGATGTGAAAGGTTGGAACCAACAAAATGCAAAGCTGATTTGATGGCATCATGGATATGCATATAAGGATATGATGTTTTTCGACCTTTGCAGCAGACTTTAGCTAAACTATATTAGAAATATAGTTGGTACAAACTGACTAACACAGAGATGGACAACAATGCACAAACTTATGTTAGGATCATTAAACATGCACTTATTTGGACTGTTGAAACCTGAACCGAGGGAGAGATCCTTCAGGGAGAACATGCAAAATCTAGGCTTAATTCTTAATTTTTGGTTAGTTTTAGGCAACAAACTACTTAGGATTATATTCATTTAAAGTTAGAAATAAGATATAACCTTAAGAAACATGTACATCCCTCACAAAGCATCACTAAATGATATGGTGTGAGTAATACTGGAATTTTCTGACATAGATATTTTAGAAATGTAAGATGACAGCATTTTTTACTCTTACTGCTGGTTGATTTTACGTATTAAAAATATTTTTAAAGAGTTAATCTTATAAGAGTAGCTTTTGTCTTCCAGAAATCCAAATTGACCAAAAA
>JAOXYM010000024.1:15561122-15577912 GCA_028567055.1 Leptatherina wallacei | reverse complement strand
AAGAGTGTCACTAACATGCTTTCCACATGCATGCATGTTTTACTGGACAATGACTTTTCGCCACTGTCAATTTACTTGATGTCCTTGTTGTTTGTACAAGGTTAGTGTTTGCAACTAAAAAGAAAAGGAAGCTCCCCAAGGTCAGGAGATGACTGAAAACATTCTTTAGAGTTTCAGGCACATTATTCTATATAGTGAGGCTTTAAAATGAAGTCTCAGTGAAGTTCAAATGACTCAAGCAAACGATCTTCCAGCTTTGTTTTGACTTATGCATCATTTACTGTACGAATCTTCATACTAGCACAACACTGAATTAACAAATACGCGCTTTCTGGACCCTCAGGTGTTGATTTCCATGCACCATTGTACATGCGCCAAAAGCCATAGCCTCTTTCCTCCTTTAATGACCTTTTAATTCTACCATGATCCAGAGGAATTACCCTCACAATCTTAACTGGTAGACAAATTATTTCCTAAAGCTATGAGGCTCCTCAAATGCCCCCGTCCTGGACCAGTCCAGGCAATAACCCAGACATGAGAGGAACGATATTGGTCCTTTAGGAGAAGACTGGAGAAGTCTGTTAAAACTACCATCCTTAACAAGGTGATATATGATGGACAGAGGAACCCCAGTACAACCTGCAAGCACCTGCATGTTGGTGCAGAAGAATGGCAGGAAGGAAAACTCCTCATCAACTCTTTTTATCTCAAATATTTTCTTAAAGAAAAAGCTATTCTGGAAAGAGGGCATGCAGGGTGTAAGGAAAGTTAGTACAGGAAGCAAGGCAAAAGAAAATACCTCTCTAAGAAAGCTGAAGCCATTAGGAATGCATGCTGAGTTTCAAAAACAGAGAACAGAGAAGAAAAGGATAAAAATCAAATCAAGGGTAGAAAATAAATGCGTGTGTGTGTCTGTGTGTGTGTGTGTAGGGGCTTCGTTTTTCTGTGAGAGAACCAGACCAAAGCTTAGTACAGTGCCAGGTTCCATTCAGACTAGACAAAGTAAATAAAACCACTTGATGAAAAAGAGCAAAAGGAAGTAAATGGGTGGTGGAGAGAGCAAGCAGGGACGGGAATGAAGCTGTAGGTACTAAGAGGATGAAGAGAAGGTCTGCTTATATGATTTTTTTCTTCTTTCTGTTTTTATTACTGAGCTGTCGGCCTTATCTGAGGACCGGACACAAGTTTGCAAAGATTATCCCAGCATTGTCAAACATAAAGTCACAGGGGAAATGGGGTACAAAAGAGAGACAAAGAAAAGGAGAAAAAACAGAGAAGTCCATTTCTTTAACTCATTTATCATTTCTGCTGTTATCTCAATCTCTCCCTCCATCTACAAAAGACGTCCAGAGTTCTAATCTGGAATAACAAACAGAGGCAAGTCAACATCCAGCTAATCAAAATGTGCGCTTCTGGGCTAAGTCCTGTTCCTTTGCCATCAAACTCTGGCCTGCCCCCTCCCCTCCTCTTCTCCTAACACAAACCACACACTAATTCATAAATTACAAACAAAGAGTCCCTTGTGGTTTGGGAGGAACCGGGTCGGCACTGCAAACTGGTGTTAAGGGGGAACGGCTGCGTGTCATTTAGAGGGAAATCTGGCTGGCAGAGAGAGGTAGGTGTGGATGCATGCGCATGCAAACAGAGTTGTACACCTTCAGTTGCACAAACACGATGCAGGGACATAACCGTATACAGCACACACATGTTCGCAACTTGCGGTAAAACACACACAACATTTGGAAGCCATCTAAACAATTTTGTCATTTTGGAGCCCAGGAACTGACTGCGCCTTTGTCTGTTCTCAGTGGCTCACTGAGTTTCTCAAGCCTCTTTATGACGGATGACGTGAGGTCCAAAAGCTGCACACGCAACATTGGGAGCTAAGCTTGCATTTGAATCCAGGGCAGGCTTCTGTATGAAAACACAAGGTAAATTATGGGAAAGCTTACACTACGAGAAAATAAAAAAGACATTAGTTTTCATCTAATACTTCTACCAGAGTGACAGAATTTGCTGGCAAAAGATTCCTTGTATGTGTTCATACTTGGTGAATTAAGCTGATCCTGATTTGGGAATATGTAACACTTGACAGGTGATCTGAGTGTGAAATCGCTCAGATCTTTTCCAGCAGTTGAGCCTTCCTCTGATCTGTGACCTCACAAAGATGTCACCAGTTTGGGAAACACAGTGAACAGCTTCAAAAGCAAATATCAAATAACCTGCATGCCACCATTGATTATTCTAACATGCTTGTGACAGCAGGTCCTGCACTAGTTGAAGGAAACAAGGTTGAATTTTCATCCATTACCTTGTCGGGTGGGATTTTTGATTAATAAATCAGGTGTGAAAACAGAATGAAAAGATTTGTTTCTTATAGCTGCAGGTGACTAAATTTGCCACTGTGGCTGCCAGCTTCGTCTGATGAACAGTCCAAAACACACAAGACATGGGAGAGAGGTAAATTTTAACCTTGGAAATCTTAGGAATGTATTTCATTGTTTAACATCTACAACCTACGTGCCCAATCTTAAATGTTTGAACTGGAGATAAACCAGACAAACTCAAAGTAAACTGCAAAATAATGAAATGAATAAGCAGATTTATCAATTATGAAAATATCTGCTGGCTGCTGTTTTAAATTGGTTTCACTCTTAGATGGTTAAGAGTTTTAGATTGAATTCGGCAGATTTTCTGGGAGCTGGCTGCTCTGACTCAGCATTCAGTATTTGCTGTGTGTGAACAACTCTGTGCTTCTGTTGCTTTTCCCATATTACGCACCCTGTGGCTGATTACAGTGGAGTCTAACTCCTGCCAAAAGAGCCTGTTTATTAGGAAAACCTGCTGACAAAGTAGGGACACAATAAAGAATATGCAAACAAAGGAGTTTCACTGCCACTATCAAAAGGTACCACGACTGACTGAAGAATCATGTTCAATATCTGCTCCCTTATATATGCCGCAACTGAATGATCTTGATCCGTTCTTCTAAAGTTTATGTCCACACTCCACATGTGAAACTAGCAGCTCCCTATTATGAATCTCCCTCAGCTCCGAAACGCTTCTGTCCTCGTGTTTTACAAAAAACGATAAAACTTCCAAAACTGCTTTATCCTCTCATGCATTGTCACATCTTAGAAAACATTCCTGTGCATTACACTAGGTGAGGTATGCAAACTTTAAGACAAGAAAAAGGTAAAGGAAAAGTCTTATTTCAGGGTAAACTTGTACAAAAATAACTTTTAAATGTTTAAAGTTTGTTAAACGGAAGAGAAGCAAAGAGTCAAAGTTCTAAAAACAAAAACAAGCAGCCAGAAGACTTTAGAGAGACTCAACAGCGTGTTCGGACAGAAGACGAGGTGACACTTACACACACATTGCTGAACAGAAAATCCTCCAGGGTCCAAGCATTAACTTTCTCTTTAAGCGTGCGTGTCCGGCTGGTTGCCTTGTCAAACACTACCCCCCTGATTCCTCCTCCTTCTCCTCTTCCTCTTCTCTGTCCCGCCAGGAGAGCTGGAACTAGCTTTGCCGTAAAAACAAGTGCTCACGTGAACAGTTCACCGTGGGTCTGATCAGAAGGAGAAAGCGTGGCCCAAAAAAGGAAACACAAAGAGGGAGGGAAGATAAAGAAGAATAGCCCCTTTAAGAAGGTATGCTCCTTTATGGTGACTCCCCCTTTTTAAGCCAAATGAAATATAAAGAGAGTTTCCTCTTCTTTTCTTCTCCTCAACCGGAGAGAAAAAAGGCTTCTTCTCTTTTTAGCTTTGCTCTCCTTCCTGCGCTCAGTAAGAGGGAAAGTTAAACCCGGCTTTAGACAACTGGAATGTGACAGCAGGAGAGAGCGCGAGAGAGAATGAGGGAGGGACAGAGAGAGAAGTGGGACATGTGTAGTGTCCACCTCCACTGCTGTGTGAGTGAGTAGTCAGAAGTACAAAGAGGAGGGAAAGAGCGAGTGAGAGAGGACGAAGAGTAAGAGGAGGAGAAGGAGGAGGAGGGGGATGTGAGCATGTGTCTGTGAAAGCGAGTACGAGACAGAAAGCAATGAGAGAAGTCAGAGTGTAACTTCAGGAAATGAACAGAGAATTTCATTCAACTCAGACTAGAAATCCGGGAATGTGATGGAGAGGAGGTGCATATGCTGCTTCGGACTGCATGCAAGTGAAGACTAAGATGGTATATTTCATGAAACAATATACATTTGTGTTTATTCCATACTGATTTTGTCCTAGTATCTGCATAATGTCCTAGTTTCTGCACCCCACTGTAATGTTTCTAATGTTTGTATGTAAAGCACCTTGAATTGTCCTGTACATGAAATGTGCTATACAAATAAACTTGCCTTGCCTTGCCTAATATGAAAACAGTTTTTGTCTTTCTTGTTGTTTTCAAGACAAGAGCTGTACGGAGCTGGAAGGCACTGATATCTTTATTCTTTCTGCTCATTTTGAGCTTCTAGCAAAGATTAACTTAAATCTGAGTTAGGCTATCATTTTTGGGGAATAGGCTACTGGGCAAATATTCCACAATAACCTTAAAGCACATTGTAATTAGTATGGTTGGAGAGAAAAGTTTCATTCATGAATCCAGAATTTATGAGTTATAGTGGATATTAAACCTGAGATGACTGACACAAAAAGCAGAAAACAAAATAAAGGGAACGTTCAACCGGTCATGGTCAAGAAATGTTCAGCTATGAAAGTCTCAACCGGAAGGTTCTGAGTAACTGCAAAACTGCAGTCCCAAAACTGGGATGTTTTTGGAGGGTAAAATATTTCTTTAGAAACTCTTAGCCCCCCAGTTCCTGATGGAATGGAGGAGTCTAAGAAAAAAAACACATAAAAGACAGAGTTCCTGGAGTTCTTGCAATTGAAACGCAACATTAGCTTGTTTGCAAATCAGTTGTTTTCATTGGTGGACTCTTTCACTATGTTTTCCACACATTTTTAAAAAGAAGTTCTTTGGAATTTCTGCTCTTTTTTGTTGAAATTAACTTGATTTTGAATGAATAAATGAGTGACTTTATGTGTAAAAGCCTTTTGACGTTTACATTTAAAATGTCAGATTAAACTTGGTCCAGATCACTGCCTCTGGCAAGCCCAACCTCGCATGTTGATGGGATTGGCTCTTTATGTTTGTTATTTGGCTGACTAAATCCAAGAGTTTGAGAGTGTCACAACATTAAAACTGGATGTTTCATGCATTTTACAGAAGTACAGTTCAATCCCAGTTTGAAACTCTGTGGGAATTTCTGACTTGGACCCTCACCCTCTCACCACAAATACACACACACACACACACCCCTACACACATATTCTACCCGTGCTCTCATAATCTCTCTCCCCCTCTGTCTTCGTCCACCGCAGGAAGAAAACTGAAACCAGCCATAGACTGGAAAGCATTAGTCTGCCTCCATCTGATTCAACACTCTGCACACAAACGAAAACATGAACGATGGATCTCAGGCAGAGAGAGCAGAGGCTAGTTTGTGTCCAGAGTACAGAGTGACACATAAACAGTAGTGTACACAGTTTGTGAAGCTGACAAATTTGGCAGCAAGTTCTCACCCTGAGCTTTGCTTATTTTGCAGTTTCCAGCCCAACAAAGAAACATTTGCTCATTTGGGAAAACAGGCCAAGCAAAAACCACAGGATTGGGAGGGGGGATGTTAGTATGCACAGCATTTGCACTCTCAATTTGTGTATTTACTGTGTAATATATTTATTTTTATGTCCATACATGTGACTGCATGAATGCTAACTTGACAGCATGCTTCTATTATCCTTCCTTTCTAAGAAAGGCAAGGATGTTGCACATTCCTCCACTCTGGAACGAGCTTCCTTTGCTGGGGGCTGCAATAGTTACCGGGGACATAAGTGGCTTTGACTCACAGGCCTTAGAAAACTCATTGGAGAGGCTCTCTGTCACCAGTTCCAACAGACATCATTTTTAAAATAGCCTGTAGCCTCAATAAAAGTGCAGCAAAGATGCCAGGTCTTAAACAAAGTGGCCCCTATTTAGTTAGTGGAACAAATAGGAGGATAGATGGATGTTGATTAGCTAGAAAGTCATGAGACTGTCTGCAGGATAAAGATAAACAAGGGTGGGCAATAGAGGGCTTAAGTGCGAACAGTGATCAGCTTCTGTAAACTGTTGAAGATCCACAAATTTATATGAAAAATTAAATCATAATTATCATGTAATAATAGCCATTTTAGACCCTAAACTAGCAAAGATGTCAGCAACCGTTTTGTTTATTCAAGCTATTAGGATTACCATGGCCTATTTCTAGTCTACACTGAAGAAAAATACTGCATTTTATCTCTGAAAACCTTTCCAGTTGGAAAGTGGTAGGACCAAAGAGCCATGGTCCTCGTCAAAGAGTGAATGGTTTATTCAAATACTTAAATAAAAATACTCCATTACAATTCATAATCCTTCACTGAAAGCAACACACAATATTTATAATATGAAAGCTCAAGTGTTAGGTTGGATTACCATTACTTTACAAGGATGTGTAATTAGCACTGAAAGTCAGTTGCATGATATTGGTCCTAATTAAAAACCACTGGAGCAAACAATGTAGTTTTATCACTGCAGGGGTTTATTTTGTGTTCTGGTTAGCAGACGATAATAATGCACATTGTGACCTTTGCAAACAAAGTTGATGAGCCAGTCGAAAGCCTGAAAGGTTTTAATCAAGTATTTCATAGCCAGTTAGTGCTGACTTTGTTCTCATCCTGTCTCACTTATCAGGTCACCTGTGTTATCTGTCTGTATCTTGTTTCTTCCCACCCATGTTTACCAAATGTCTGTAAGGAAAGGAATCAAAATGTCTGTCTGGCTCAAAGTCCAGTTACTGCTTTGCAGCTTTGTTCTAACCTGTGTGTGGTGTTCAAGCCTGGTTTCAGTGTTCAATAAAAGAAAAATAGGTCAATATAGTTTTTCTGTTTCAACCTGAAACTCATTAATTTGCTAAAAAAGAAAAAATGGTTTACTGTGTACCTTCATAATATTTCCTTTTTACTCTAGCTTTGTGCTAGCATGAGTGTTTAGATTCTTTGTGAAATAAGACTCTTTTATGCACATTTATTTGAAAGCAGTTCATGTCAATACTAATAAAAACCTTACTTCTTTTAAATTTGTTTAAGATAAACATGACTTATGTCATCCTGACAGTTATTCATATGCTTTCATTACAGATAATTAAACATAACCAACTACACCTATATGGATAAATCTGTTTCACCGAAGGTAGGTTAAATCTTCACATAAACTGTTATGGTGTATGTTTTAAAATATCTAGTTATGCCGTGGGTTATGTGGAACCGAGAGGGGTTGAGACATCAGCAAGAGGAGGTGATCTTATGATGAAACTGGCCAAAAGAAAGATGTAAGAGATATTTACACTTAATACTATGAAGTCAAAAGGACTTAATGATGTTTTCTGGCCTGATATTGTTCATTCCAGTGTTGCATTTCTGACAAAAGTGATATGTTACTGGGAGTTGTTGTATGAGATGATTGAACGATAACTGAATAATTGAAGCTGACACCTGTATAGCATTTAGAGCTGCTGCATTTATTCTGTCACTGACCTTGCTAGAATTGAAGATGCTGTGATGAAGGCTCTGTGTTGAAACGCGTTAGCATACTTTTATCTCTGATGCGAACCGAATAAATGACTATCTTATCAGGGTTGTGCAGTGGAGGAAAGAAAATTATTCTACACTATCAGTGCATCATGAAAAAACCTGATTATTTTGGCTTGAAGTTGACTGAAACATGTGCCGGTGTTTCAGTGAGCAGTAAGGAAAGAAGAGGAAAAGCCAGACAAGCTTTGAGAACTTGAAATGAAAAATAACACCTTCACCTTGTTCAGGATTTATTTTAATCTGATTAAAGTTCTAACAGACTTTCTTGTGGCTATGATCACTCTGACTGGGTAATTAACTTGATTTGTAACATATGACCACGTTGCATACTGTAGTGCTGAGTGTGTATGCATTCAAGAGAGGGAGAACTGCTTAATTAGGTGTGTCTGAAGTTCAGGACCGATTTCATTCTCTCATGCTGTCTGAATTCTCCAAGCAGGTGGCAGATGGTGTCAATCGGTGAGATGGTACAGAATCCTGAAAATCAACAACTCAGCAAAACTCCCATCATGTTTCTTTCCTCCATGTTTTACAGTGACCACTAATGTCACTGAACTGCAGAAGACAAGAGTTTGAAAGTGTTGAAGAGACAAAATGGGAAAGTAAAGATGAAGTTATATCAGAAATCAATTCCTTTTATGGGCATCGGCCACAACGACCAGCATGAAGGCACCACACGAGCACACAGGTCAGCCCAGGTCGTGTGCTTTGTGTTTTCTCGCAGTGGTGTTCCTGAGAGCGCCAGCTGGGGCTGTTATCACAGCGTTTCTGCAGAGTCGGGTTTGTGTTACGGGACCAGGGAGCACTAAGAGCAGCTATTCGTGTGTATCTGCTCCCTTCTCTGCTTGCCAATCTCACATTTTAGGTCAGACTACTACTTTTTAATTAAAAAAACCATCTTTCATCACCTTCAATTTAGTTTTTTCACACATAAACAACCCAGTGTGTGGGATCAGTTAGATAATTACAAATTCTTCTGGTTTAACATTTGGCAATGTACTCGGGTTCAAACACACAAAGGGTTTTTCATTTCTTGTAGTGAGTCAGGTACAGCGTTAACGTGTTCTCAAGCCATATGATTGTGGAATGAAATCAAACAGATTTTTGAATATCTGTAACCACATTTGTTCCACTGTTTTTCATCACCTTATTGTATAACTGAAGTTCATCCTTAGTAATATTTGCCCTTGGGAAAAAAAAAAACACAGATACACAAACATGCAAAAAAAAAAGGAGTCAATGGAAAGATAAGTAAACAGAAAAACATTTGTCTAAAACTGGGAATTAATTCAAATTGTAGATACACCGAACTAACAATTTACTCTGACATTGATCATATTGTCCCAGTGCAAGGTAGAAAGTTAAAAATGATCTTTTTAAGATACTCATCTTCAACACATGATTTGATTTAGTCTGATCAAAGGTTATGCACCATCTTTGTTCCTGAAAGAAGCTAAACATGTTTAATAATGACTGTTTCTGAGAGGGAAGATTGGGGCTAATGATGGTAAATTGTCCTACATTTTATTGGTGTCTCACACTAAAGATAAAGTTAACGCTTAAGTTAAGTTCATGCTAAAAAAAAATTAATAAATAAATAAAAAAGCATACAAATGTTTGAAATTCAAATTGAACTTTTATTTCATTTTTTAGCATTGTTTTTAAATGAGCCTATCCAGCTCATGTCCAAGAAAGACATAAAATTATTCAAAAACTAAGATGTGGTTTAGAGATTAAATGCTTAAAGTCCTCTTCTGAAAAACAAGTGTGTCACAGACCAGTTGTGTTTGCAAGCATGTGCGTATCACACATAGCAGATCCCAGAAAAAGTGCTTCAGTGACTTCAGTGTGTGTGTGTGTGTGTGTGTGTGTGTGTGTGTCTTTTTGGGTTATGCGTCCACCAGTCACACAGCTATAGGTTAAGCTATAAGGGGATAAGAATGAAGAGGCCCAGCAGCAGCTACTGGCTGCCTGGTTGGACAGCAGTTCCACAAAACTGGGCCAAAATAAACATCTTCCCCACCGTCTCCTCTGCTGACATGACATGAATGTGTGTAAGTTGCTGGAAAAGTGTGTGGCGTACAGCAGTCGCTTCTGCTGCTCAAGAATCGTCGTTCATGTATATCTATGTGTGTATGTGTGTGTCCATGTGTGCGTCTGCATAACCAGTCAGGACCATTCAAAGCCTCAAGCTTCTGAATTACATCTTTTTATCTTCCTCTCTTTTCCCCTGATGCACATAAATCAGCTCTGCTGAGCCAGATGCAGAGAACCACAGTCTCCACTACTGGTTCTGTGTCCATTAAAAACACCAGCAGTGTACTCCAGTGGCCACAATTCTGCCAATCCCAGCCACCACATAACTCTTAACTTCATGCAATGCAGATAAACTAGGAGTTAAGCAACAAATGTTGAAAACATATCAGAGAAATCTGATTCAAAACAATCTATGGGACCAACTTTCAGACTTCTTCTGTGGTGATCCATTAAGTAAGTTTGTAAATTCATCTTTTGAAGATGAATGCTACATTCTGTCAAATGTATTCATCTTAGGAAATAAATAAGACATTTCAGGATGACTGGTGGCTTGAGAGGCAACAGAAAGCATTGCTGTTTGTACAACAGCTTATGTGAAATAGCAGAGCTACAAGACATATGATATAAATGCTTTGATATAAAGTCAGAAGTTTTAATGTCCCTCTAAGGAGGAAAATGAACTGTGCTCTGGGAAGTGAGGCCTTAGTTAGGTACTGGCATAGGGAGAAGGAGATGGAGGAGGAAAATATACTTGTAACTTTAATCTGATTAGCAAACATGTCCATAAATCATGTTTTGTTAAATTTAAATAGAAGTTATTTCTGTGTTTTATTACACAGAGCCAAATGCATACAACAGTGGCAGGTCTTCACTTGATTAACTCAAAAAAGGAGGGAAGCTGGTAAATAGAAAGAATGAGCTACAGTATGGCATAGAGGCTCTTCTAAGAACATTACCCAAAATATACCCTCATATCATGTAAAAATCCTAAACTAGAGGCTCCAATAATGCAAAATCATAACATATATCTGTACTTTTTTTTAAACCTTTACAAGCTGTTTGTATTTTGTGGTCTGAGTATGTTTTGACTAAGCTGAAAAGTCCTCTAATTTCAAACTACATTTTGAACCGAGATCTATTTAGATATATAAAAACACAAACTGGCATCAGTATTGTGCCAATTAATCCTTAATCGACATTTCCAAGAGCAAAAAAAAAACACATTTTTTCAGGTTATAAACCACTTGTTTATGATTAAAATGCTAAATAATCTCTCACATTTCTTAAGACATAAATAATAATAGCCATGATTAATCAAAGCAAACAGACTGTGCTCATTGCTAAGCTTATATCATTATAATAACTACTAAAAACAACCGTGAACTATTCAGTATGAATCAATATTTAACCATCAAATAAACCACCACTAGAGTGACTGCCTTAAAATCTTACTTTAGCATTAGCATTAGCCTTCGTTACCTAGTTAAAAATTATACAGTGGCCAGGAAGATTCCACATGTTCAGGCTGATGGGTTTGGTTGTCAGATAATAGTCAAGAAAAGTAACAATTTTCTAACTTAGTTGTGCTGGTGTGAAAGTTTATGCAGGCCATTGAAAAAGGAAATTTACCAACATTTTTCAGTTGTCTTCAACCTAATTGAGATATATTTAAAATTAGCAGATTTTTGCACATTTGTTAGGGAATTCTTCAGATTTTAGACTGAAAAAGTGTTCTTTATTGGTTTAGAAATCTAATCAAATGTTACTTGAAATGAGGCTTAATACTGAACATTTAGAAAACATGTTGCAGAGTCAGTCTCTCATTCCAACAACTTTAGGCACAGATCAACCTCTGACAACAACTAAACATAAAAGGAAAGATACTTCAAAAGGTTTGTTTTCTGAAGAAAGTGACCCAAGTAAACTGATTCATCAAACTCCAGCAGCTATAATTCAGCTAGCTATTTCAGATTTTGAACAATTTGCAATTCACAGAGAACTGCTACAACTGTATCTTACACAATGTTAAAAAATATTCCAAAGTGAAATATCAAGAGATGCATTGGAGAGCTGAAGGAATTTTTTTTTTGTCAAACAAACCATGGGGGACTTCCTCCTGGGGGGAAAATGTAAATGAAGCCTGACAATGGCGACCGTGCAGAGTGTGTTTAATCTACTGGGAGACTTATGGCAGGTTCTGGGCCATTTGCCCCTGTGTTGTTCCTGAGAACTGAGCCCATCCCTGAGGCTGTGTGAGGAAAAAACTGGAACTCAGCAGCTGATAGCTTTATAAATCACAGGCAAGCCGAGGCTAATAATGAGTCCGCACTACTAATCTAAGAAGTACTAATATTCCTATGCAACCAAATACACTATTTATTATTATTATTAGATATTATGATCATGGCAGGTCGCGCAAAACCTCGAAAACAGAACACAAGTTCTTCTGGGATAGTTTAAAGTTTACAGTGGGGTAACACCTCTTAGGGCAGTGTGACCCATACAAACCTTTTAGTAGTATATAAACTCTAAACCACTTACATACAAACACACGTATATATTACTGACTATGAGCGGATAGAAATCCCCCCCATCCCCTGTTCCAACACACTTTGCCACCAATGAAAGAGGATGCCCCAAAATTACCACTTTGCTAAAGCCTAGAGCAACCAATGACTTCATGTCTACAGCAGATATACTGATTTACTCACATTTTGACCTCTTAACTCCCACCACAACCCACAGAGCCCCCCCGCCCCCCATCCTTCCTCTTTCTGCTCACTCTGTGTCTCAGACCCAACAAACAGTCACAGACCAACCAACCAACCTACCTACCAACTTAGTACCAGAGCTGTTAGGACAGTCTGTTGTGTTATCAGTGACAGATAACGGGGGTCAGACAGAGATTCTAAAAGACTGCATAAACACTGCTGAATGGTGTGTCTTTGTCTGTAATGGCTGGTTGTCACTGAGATAAAGGCAGGATGAATTTGTGGAAAAATATCTGATACTTTTTGGAGATTAATGATGCAAGGGTGGGGGATCTTGAAACTAGACACCAAAAAAGCCATAAACTCGGATGAGAACATCAAGATATAGATTAAACACTGAATCATGGATTAAAAAGAAGTTAAGCAGGGAAGCAGAAAAACAATCCACACGTATGAATCTACTGACCAACGTGGTGCAAAAGAGTGATTTTCAGGCCCATGGGGAAGAGGTAATGATAAAGTTAAAAAGTCCCATGGACATGCCAAGTCTTAGAGCAGGCCTTGTCTGATTTTGCTTCCTTGAGCCAGGGGTTTTGGTGGATTTTAAAGGCTCCATGACATGGTGATGATTGATCAATTCTTAGTGCTTGAGGAATCTGGATAACATGCATGTGTGTGTGTACTTTTTACCATGTGGTTAATGAATAGTTCAGGATTAACCCAGGGGTAGAAACAGATAAAAGAAGCCATCATCAAGTCAAAATAGAAGATGTAATACAGAAAAAAATTTGTGTGGTGGGGAAAAAGCTGAGAAGTTATTAAAGCATGTTTCTTATTCAACCACATCTGAGCAAAGCTTTAATTCCTGAAATAATATATTCTTTCAGATATCATTCATTGTTTATGATACAGCATAAGACCATCATGAGCACGTGATTATTGTAACTTTTGTGTATGCCAAATATGACTTTTCTACTCGTGGTCTTTTTTGCAACCAATTCAGCCAATTCATACATACACTCAGTTATCAAATATCACCCCCTGGTGGCAGGAAATTGAAGTCCTCCAAAAGATGTTTTTTTTTCCCCTCCCAAAGATGTTTTGTAACTCACCACAAGTGTAGATGATACTGAGGTATTTCCTGGTGCCGGCATAACATGGATCTCCAAACTCTCTGGTGGAGGCTCGGACCTGACAGCTTTTCTTTCCCTGGCAGTGGGATGTGACAACCTGCAGGGCCACGGATGACTGGCATTCTGACAAAAAACAGAAAATGTATGTACAGCTTTTTTATTAGACAACCAGCTGTTGCTAAATAATAATATGCCATGATTAACATTTGATTTGAAATTTTCTGGTAAATTGAATGTCAAGGTGTGGAGTTATCAGCTTCTTTTGGATTCTTACACACTATGAAAATCAAATGATGCAATGTTTAATTAATTAGCCAATCAACAAAAGAAGCATAAAAATAAGCACAAAAGCCATCAAATGAGTTGGATGATGCAAGTAATGTTTTATCCAAAAAGTACACATTTTTCTCCTCAATAATAACAAAATATTGACAAAATCAACTAACAAACAAAACTAACAAACAAACAATTTTTATACATTCATATCAGTGCAAAGGGCATCATTTACCATTCACTTCATGGTTACATCTATTAATTTATGTATTAACAAATTTATTTGAGTATCTAAAATATTATATATATATATATGTATATATATATATATATATATATATATATATACATATATATATATATATATATATATATATATGTTCCTCCAGAACCTCTCATCCATAGCTCTCATCATCTGGGGGCATTATCCGTATACACAGATGAGGCCTTCATGACTAGAGAATGTGGAATGTAGACCTTCAGGCATATAAAGTGCCAATTTGTCACATGAAGCAAAAGCTTCACAAATGTATTAAAATCTACAGGGGGTGTACGATCAATATTAAACACCATCAATCTGGACTTTTGAGTTAAATGTTTAACACAAGCTTCAGTGAAACTACACAGAAAGGTATGAATAAAGGCAGAATGACCTCCTGCAGTGTCTTATGGGAATGTGGATGGGCCTTGGTTTTGTATGGATGCCTCTCAGGGCTCCACGGTCCATCTAAACTCCTAAAACCAACACAAGGAGATGGGCCTTTGAAAGTGGACACTGAGCTGTCACACAGTCTCATCGGGTGGGCCTCACAGAGAGAAAAATCAGAAAAAATAGCAAAGGGAAGAGACTGGTTAAGACTTGGCTCACACGTCAATGGGCCACAACAAATTATGGCCCAGATCAAAGGTCAAATGCCACAGTCAGGAAGAGTATGAGGGCAATCCAGTGGTCATGCATTGTGTCAACAATGGGAACTTTTTAAATGGCCCCTACCTGTGCAAACATGCCTTATTATCTTCAAGAGTAAACTTTAGTCCATGTTGATATTTGTAAGAATATTTATGTATTAAATTTCTATAATTTTAGGTGACAGAGTGGGCATTGCATTTAGTTTCTTAATGATGTGAGCATGCACCAGTGTCTGTTCTTTTGGATATGGTTCATATGCATACATGGACGCTCCTCAGTTGGAGTTGACACACTGGAATTCCCAACCAGGATGTAGAGGGGTGAAAGCCTGTGGGAACCAGGGGGTGAAACTGGATAACAAGCAACATACCTCAAAGGTTACACGGTTCCCACTGTCACTTCAAACACATGAACTCAAGACTTTTGGAACAATCTCCTTTGGATAGACAAGAACAAAAGGAAGAAGTTGGCACCACTTTTAATAAAAACCAAACACCGTATCATCAAAAACACATTATACCATCTGTCAAGCACAGTGGTGGAGGGGTGGGGATTTGGGCTTGTTTCGCAGACAAATGTGAAACTCTCTGACTGACAGCTGAAGCTTGGCCCAAAATGGGCCCAGCAACAGGTCAACAATACCAAATAATAGCAACAAAAACAGAATGAAAGAAAAAAGAAAAGACTGAAGGTGTTGCGATGGCCTAGTCCCAGTCCACACTTCAACCTGATTGAAATGCTGTGGTGTGACGAATGCAGCAAACATCAATGAACTGAAGTCGTTTTATAATCAGACAAAATTCCTCCACAATGAGGTGAGACATTGAAAACATCATACAGAAAACAATTACTGCTAATTATTGTTGCTTAAGGTGGTTCTTCAAGGTCTTCAATACGGGGTGTACTTTGTTTTCTTACATAGGCTACTACTTATAAATTTGGGTAAGTTTTGGTTAGAGATTAAATCATTACATGATGTCATTTATCATATGGTGATGTCCATCTGTGGTTACATTTACCTCATTTTAAAACCAAGTAAGAATCAGATGATTTTAAATGTCCTGATATGTAAAATCTTTCAGTTGAAAGAGGATATGTTTTCACTCTCTTTTTTGATGTGACAGTACATGTTTAAATTAAGTGTTTTTTTTTTCTTTAAAGTGCAATTTTTTTCTCTGAGAAAGAAGTCATTAAAAATAGTAGAGGATCTACAGGGTGACTGCAGCATGTGAGCACAGCCTGGTATCACATGTAGAGCTGCATCCCGAGGACAGGACAGGCCAGAAGTAGTGGCATTGTATAATCAAAACCATAGAAGCATTGAATATAAGAGGTTGTTTTTTTTCCTATCAGCTGATAAAGCCTTGTTCTTATCAAACTGGAAAACTGATAGATATATATTAATTAAGAAAAAGTCAGTATCTAGGAGCTGAAAAAGTGTTGCTGAAACCAGGATGTGTTCTGTAATTAGCTAAAAAATATGTTTTTCTTTTTGTTAATTGAGGTCTATCTTAAATGAATTTGAATTAACACTCAGATGTTTCTGCAACAGCTGCATTTATTCATTACATGACAAAACTCCGAATTCAACTCGTCTGTATATGTGATTACATACAGTATGTGTCCATGTGTAGAAACGTCATACAATAACTTCCAGCTCTTCATGATGTACTTTAATTTTCTCTGTATAGTACCTATCTTTTTCCTCCCTGAGGGATTATTTGATCCAGTACACCACATTGAAAACATCCTCCCTGACAATTGAGGCTACTGATAGTCCGCTCCATGAAGCTTTGATGTCTTGACAGGGTGATTGATTGATGCTGATGGGGCTGTGGGGTTCACATATAGACACACATATAGTATTTATCCCCTACATCAACCACACACACATAGCTGTTTTTTTTTTAAAAAGAGAATTCCCAAGGGTCTGACCTCCTCTGGCTCTCATTAGTGGTTTTAACACAGATAGACAAGCATACAGCAGTCCTTGGTCTTAGACACACACACACACACACACACACACACACACACACACACACACACACACACACACACACACACACACACA
>JAOXYM010000024.1:15495077-15557722 GCA_028567055.1 Leptatherina wallacei | reverse complement strand
CACACACACACACACACACACACACACACACACACACACACACACACACACACACACACACACACACGCACACGCACACACACACAAACACACGCACGCGCGCACACACACACACACACACACACACTCACACACACCTACACACACACACACACACACACACACACACAAGAATGACATCTAGCCTTCTTTCAGTCTTTCATTCTTGCTTTTCACCTCACATTGTTTTTCTCTATTTGTGGAAGCCTCAGACCCCAACTTTAACTTGGTTCGGTATTATGGTGCTACATAAGTATTCTGACCCAACAAATTACAGAAAAACAAATACACAAATGTGCACGGCCACACAATGCAACTAACTTGCACCAGCATGGGCTACTTATTTACAAACATCAGCTTCTGCATCCATATTTTCCTGCACATTAGCAAAAAAAAAAAGGTGGAGCACTAAATGCTTGTCAAGTTAGAGTCATTAACATTTCCCTAAAGAAGGACAAGTGTACATCTGGATAGCCAATGCATTCACACATGCACGTACACACACAGTGATACTTGCAAGGAACTCAATATGTCCCTTTTCTACAGGCCAAAGTCTGTGCTTTGGGTGACATCTGATCTACATTCCACCCAATTCCTCTGGCAGTGTGTTCATGCTTGTGTGTCTTCCTTCCGCAACCTTGAGTGGGGGTTTTATACATCTCAACATGCTTTCAGAAGAAGACGGGGAAGAGTTATGTGTTGATGTGCTTTCGTTAAGTTAAATTATAGGAAATAGGTTTGAAGAACTGGCATCAAGGATAGGTGTGTTGTCCCTGAACAGCTTATGAGACAATGGAGCTAATGAGGAAACAATGAAGCCTTATAAAGAACATCTTCAGGCAATATAATCTAAGTCAAAGAAAATTTATGAAAAAGAGATTCATCAGGAACGTGGCAGTAATTGATATTCATTTTATGGTTCAGAAGTATTTGAGTCCTGACATGTTTGATTTATCTATAAAACGGTAAATGTTTTCATCTGCTAAGTGTAATGCGCCTGGTATGTTCCCACATAAAGTCCAGGCAAAAACAAGACAAAAAAAAAGAAAAAAGAAAATTATAAACAAGATCCACTGAGTTTCATTCTCTGACATTTTTGACATGCATCGGGTCATTACGAGGAGTAGACTCAATTTAAGCTCATTCAAACAGAAGTACACAAATCTCATTTGCATTCTTAGCTTCATGCGTCTTCATGTACAAAATCTCATTCCTCCATGACCTCAGACTAACCCATAATCAATTCCTCAAGGCTGTTGTGACTTACAGCATGATTTTGTAGGTAAAGGTTTTTTATTTTTTCCCTTACAGTGTGAACTATGCAGAAAGATCCAGATTTAGCTTCTGCACATAATACTGTGCTCTCCACAGAACATTGTCATGAAGCTGAAAATGTGTTAAACTTCTTTTTTTTTTAAAGAACAGCATACATGGAGCTTCTTTAGATGCTCAATAATTTTAAGAGCGATATGTCTTACCAACTGAGGCCCTCCTGTAGTTAGGGGGACACTCCAGTGTGCCTTGCTGAGTTCGGCCAAACATGGCGGAATAAACAGCAATCTGTTTACCCCCTTTGCAGCTCAGCCTCATCCTCTCCTCCTGACAGACCACCTTACTCTTATACTCATCTGTTGACACAAAGACAGACAGATGCTGGATTACATGGTGGAAAATATAATAAAGAGATTTTTTTTATATATCATATATTTTAAAACAGATCTACAAATGACTTTTAAGTGTATCTTTTAGTCTTGTTGATCACATTTATAGCAGCTGATCACATGATAACAAAGCTTCTTTCAGTGCAAATAGTGAAAGAGAGAAGTGGTTTGTTAGTGGACATGTAGAGCCATGCAGAGGCATTCCTCACACACATCCAGCCAAAGTGACCTGTGATAGCGAGGAGCAGCTCCACTGGCCTGCAAATCAAAACACAACAGCAGCCGATTCTCCATCCATGTGGGGAGTAGAACAGGAATGCGGAATAAGGAGAGAGCATAGAAAATGGGCAGGATATTTCCTGGTGATGGATTCGCTCTTGTTCTTTCTCTAACACACACACTCCCACTTTTTCTTCATTTCCTCTATCCTCCAGCCACCTCTGCTTTCAGAGGCAGTGACACTTGCCCGTTGCACCTCACTAACACCCCATGCTGCCTTTATGTCTTCCCCTGAGAAATCATTGGTTAAGTGACATTGAACAAAGAGCTGTTGATTGGCTCTGAGGTCCAAGTGGAGAAAGAAAAAGTGGGGAGGGCAAGGGGATCAGTGGATCAACGCTCACTTGTGGTCACTCCAGTGAAAAGTTTTACACATCTCAGTACGGTGGCTTGGCTCAACACAGCCCTGAGCCTCAAATGGATGCTAAAATCGGGGTGGGGTTACTGCAAGGTTGTCCCTGACATTCTGAGTTATTCTGAGCTTCCTGGCTCACATGGAGAAAGGATGTGATGGATAAAGCAAGATGTGCCTTTGATGTAAATAAAAAGTGGGAAATTAAAACTAACTTAATCGTATACACAGCAAATTACCAGAAGTTATGCATGACTATTGCGCTCTACAGTGCAGTGTTTTACCCAAACCAGGCTAGTTCAAGATGACTTGCAATAAATAGTATACACTCATTCCGATGGTTTCTGTGCATGCATGAAACACTTGAGGCTTTGGTGACGCGATGAGTTTCAGGAAAGGATGTTGCCTGATCATCTCAACGTTCAAAAGGCTCAAAACCATGAACTGTTCATCCAGGTATTTGATCAAATTTAATTAAATCCTCTTCTCTGTCTTCATGTTCTTCTTCTTCTTCTTCTTCTTCTTCCTCTTCCGAATTAGTAGACGCTGCATATGTCAAAAGCATTACAATTGTATTTCATCTTTCTATCATGTTAACAAACAGCTGATCGGGCCATCTTATAGTGTCCATGTAGACATGTCAGATGGAATATCCAATCAGATTGATTTCAATCGGATAGAAGAAATATTTGTCCATGCTTATTTTGTGGGTGAGTTTGGTTTCCTGTGTGTGCTAGTGTTAGCTCTCAAGCTATTGATTGTATATTTTTTCACATGGTTAGAAAGTGCTTCCAGGGTTTTTGAGTACTACTGATCTCAACAGAGGCAGACCCTGTGGAAAAGAAGGGCAGAATCTAGAGAGTGAGTCACTCCATGCCCTAAATCAGGTCAAATAATGTTGCAAACACTCCATTAAGATCTCAGAAAATTGTGTTAGCTTGTGAGAAAATCACTAAGTATGTTTCTTTTTAATTCAAAGAAAAAAATGCAAAAGAGCTCTACAATAGAAGAAACTCTTCAAATTCTCTAACTTATAGTGTTCTTTCATTCAAATAAACATGTTAATGAGTTAACATAGTGTAACACATCCTGATTCAAAGCATTTCTAATGTGTAAGGGCCCTTTTATATACACTCCAGGCATGGATAACTACATTAGACTGCAGAAAGAAATATACTGCATGTGTGCACAGTGAGTCAAGCAAGCAGCAAAGTCAGAACAGTTCCAAAAAATAATCCAGGAAGGACGGTTTGTATAGTGTGCGATATTACAGAATGTGTATTTTTTGCTTTTCCCTATAGTTTATAGGTTGTACTTCCTCCTGTGTAGATGAACAGACCCCACCCTTGAGCATTTCTGACCAAATCTAACAAATGAACAGCCCAAACATAGGGAGGAAAACTATGTGTGTCACTGTCAGAAAAATGGGGCGATGAGGGACTTACTAGGTCTGCATTTGTACCAGACAATGAGGTATTTACTGCTGCCAGGACACTGGTCCGTCCCAAACACGCGGCTGTTGACAAGGACTTGACAACTCCTTCTGTCTTGGCATTCGTCCAGCATTTTCTACAGAAGGAAAGAGTCACAGAGAGGAGAAGAAGACCAAAGTGAGGTTTAGAGGTAGAGCAATAAACCAAGGATGGTGAAACCAGCATCCTGCAAACCTAAAACCACTTCAAACAGGCCGCTTATTTCCACGGCAAGCCGAGGTAAGTAAGAAACTCCGCTCTTTTCATTTCCTGGCATTGCTCTGCTTCTCCAGTTTCATCATCTTTTAGCTTGCTGTAACCCAGGTGAGAGCATTCCAACGCACAACATTATCCCAGAGTGAAATCCTAGTTGCCAGAAGAATGACTGGTGGGATTCTCCTCAGAGCCTTCCCAAAAATCCACTTTAAAAAGATATTGTTTGGTTATACCAGGTCAAGAAGTATCACTAGGGTAAGGTCAGAGATATAAATTATGTATTTCCTTGAAGAGAAAATGTAAATAATCTCATTGTGAAATCATTGCGTGCAACCTCGAGGAACAAGAAAGTGAATTTCTTATTGTCAAAAAAATTCCCCATAAATAAGGATTCCTACAATTCAAAGAATCTCCATAAGCTCATGGTTAACTTGGCCGGGACCCGCTTTTATGATTTTTGATTTACTAAAAGATTTACCCAAAGTGAATAAACCGATAAGTCATTGAAAAAATGAATAAAAGGCACAGAATCTGTCTACCGTTCAGTTGTTGACAGGACAAACTTATCTAAGAGGATTAAAAAGATATTTTATAGAGAAAAAAATAATTTGCTCTAGTCTAAGAATCTCAAAACTGAGCATTTTTATGTTGCTGTACCAACAAACCAAGAGTCATGAACAGGTGGTATAATGGGATTCTTCAGGGTTGGGTTCATGTGGGTGGTACAGCAGTCAGTCAGTCTCTCACTTCAACACAATGCACCCACTGTGTCTGTGCATCCATGGCTGTCCTGTCTATTATAGAAATGGAGGGTGTTTGACTCTAAAAGGCAAAGGGACTAAGAATAACCTAACAACTGAGTGACTGCTAACAGGATGTGTTTGTGCGTGTCTTTGTGTTGGCCCTGCAAAACAGAGTCCTGCTGCATCCCAATTTAGGAGATGATGCTAATGTAAAAACCCCATGAAATCGCATTGTATCATGGGAACATACAAGCCTGTTTCCTCTTTAGAGAGTGTAATTTGCCGGAAAACATCCCCACAAAGCATTACATAACCAGTGGTCCTCCGAAATTTAACCCTTGGCCAATTTGACCATATTACAGGACACATTCTTCCTGGGGGATTTGCAGCACAGACAGAGAGGCTTGTTTGTGTGAACTATCAGAAGGAGGAATACCAAAGGTGGGATAAGATCCTGGTATAGAATACTTTGTGGTCTTTATTGTAGAGTCTGACAGGTGCAGTCTTAAGAAAACTAAAACTGATACTAGCATTTAAAGTGAATAAAGTCATGACAAATAATGGTTTGCTATTGAAAAAAAGAATATGGGAGCTTGGTCATTTACCTGTAGTGCAGTGGACACTGAACAATGTCGATCATCCTCCTGAGTGTGGTAATGACTTAGGAGGGCCTGGTAGGTCTGGGAGCACTGTTGGGGGTCAGAGGAACCTCTTCTTCCATAGAAAGCTGATTGAACGGTGATGGTGGTGCGTGGTGGACAGCGAATAGACAGGATGTCTCCGTCACAGGCTTGCTCAGTGTAGTTCTTTAGCACTTTGGACAGGTAGCCTATGGCACAGCAAGGAAGTAAAACTGTCACTGAATGCACAAAACATCCAAATCTGTTTTTGCTCTGCAACTCCTCAACATAACAGGCACTACATGCGCATCACAAGAACTCTTAGGGTGTATAGTTGAATTTATTTTCTCTTAACCAGCCAGAACAAAGCTAATATAGTCTACATATTGTCTCACATGGGATAATTCACAATTTACACCTCCTTTTAACCATCAACATCTTCTGGCTAGGACCTCAACAATTTCTCTGCTCTTCAGTGTTCTAATATCAGTATTCTTCTGAAATAAGCAGTCTTTGGTTTTAGAACTGGAAAAGAGTTGTGTTCCGCTCTGAAACCATTTTTCCTGGCAATCTCCTGGCTCTTGAGCAGATAAAACCTGAATAATAAGTAGGTCGAGATTAGGTACTGGCTCCAAACCAGCTTTGGACTTACTACAAAATCCTGCAAGATCTTATTTGCATGATGAAGGGCTTTCACGGTTATTTTGTTGAGCAGCATATCACTGTGAATGACTGATGACGGACAAACAGTAAATAAACTATCAAAGGGGATTTATAACACCTTACATTACTGCAATTTTTAGACAAAGATACAGCCTATACTTGACTATTACTGGTCATCTTTTAATCACCAACATTTGAATTATACCTGCAATGTTGTTAATTTTCCTCCCCTTAACAAAGAATTACCCCACCATTGTTGAACAATCAGCTGACCACACAGCTGTAAGGGGCAGCATTATAGTGATGGGGCTAAAACTGAGCATTTCAAACAGAAAGTGGCAGAACAGTGCTATGTCAGGGTCCTTGAAGACAACTGTCCTGCAGGTTTTAGACGGACCCCTGCTTCAACATACCTGACTCAGATTAATGAGTTGAAAACTTGACAACAAACTGTTGGATCCATTTCTCTCGAATCAGATGTGTTGAAGAAGGGAAGCATCTAAAACCTCGAGGACAGCAGCCCTTGAGGACCAGAGTTCGAGATCCCTGGTCATGAAGAGCGAGAAAATAAATGTGCTTTTGAAAATTTCAAATAAACCAATTCTTACCCACAAAAACACACCTATAAACAGCTGATGACCATAACATGGATTCCTTGAATCTCTTACTACACGACTGCCCAAACCCAGCTTCTATCACTTCTTTGCTTGCTCTAATAAACTGCCATCGTACAAACTGACAGGTTTAACACTGAATAGAGACATTGTGTAAATCATTTAATGGATTGAGCTGTCTTCTAATGTGTCATAAGGTTTCAAATTGAAATGAAAAGCCGTTATTCAAAAAAGAAAAGAAAAAATCTCTTCACTAACTTCTCTATTCTATCAAGTATGTATTAGAGAGCTGCTGTTCAGTAACTCAGGAGAACTGAACCCATCACAAAGCCACCATTAACATTCCAGCCTGAGAGAACGAAACCCAGATAAAGGAGTGAACTGATCCCTTGGCCACTGTCATAAACTGTCTTTCTGGACTTCTCTGGCTTGCTTAAGAGCCGACTACAACAGAGGAAACTCAGAGCTTCAAGTCCAAGCTTCCACAATTTCTATAATTTGCTATAATATATTTTCAAAGAAATGTCTCTCCAGTTCAAAATTAGATAGTTTATCATGCGTAAAAAATTAAACACACTTCTTATTATTAATTTTGGCAAGATATGTTCCTCGGCAGGTGAAAATGCCTAGGGCGATCTCAAGCTTCCTTTTACAGTAAGTGCTTAGCAAACACATTTACAGAAAAGTCAACACTCACAAGCTCACAGAGTGGACACAATTTGATTCAATTACCCTTATTTGGTTAGTGTTTTTAGGAAATGGGGAACCAACACAGAAACAGTGCTCCCGGACACACACATTAGCTCACATAAAACGCACACATTGTCCTTATCACCATGGCGACAGTTAAAAAGGAGGAAAGGAAACGAGAGACATTCTCAGGGCTTCAAAAGGTCAGCCTCACTCTAAATAGAAATGGTTATCAAACCACCGTTTCTCACACTAGCTGGTCTCCACCTGTGGATTTGCTGTGAACATAGAGAACAGGTGAACACAGAGTCCAACTTTATTTAGAAATCATTAAAATATTACTTAACATATTTCCAAAAAGAAAGCCAAGCAGAGACAAACCAAAAGGCCTGCCTCTAATTTGGGTATCAAATATATCAACATTGGTTAAAACTGTATTTATTGTCTGCATTTATCTATTTCTGCAAATGTATTATTTGTCAAGTTGTTAGATTGCAGTAAATACCAAAGATATCAGTTAAATATGAGCATGTGTGTTTTTAACATGAAGAGATATTTGTCAATGTGCAACTCTAAGTCTATTTTGAGCAACTCTTGTGTTGCCTATAAGTTGCACTGTGGCGTCAATAATATAATTCTGATTCTTTGAATTGTGTGGATTAACTAGTTTCTCCCCTCCACAGTAATCTCCCGCTAGCACACACCCCTGTCTGCTTCGCCTGCTACATTCCACACAGGGTGAGAGGGAACTTGGCATTCCCCCTGACAGTGGGACCACACACACACATATGCATACGCACACAAACAAAACGTCAACACAAACAATGTGGTTGAGACAAGCCTGTTTGGCTTTTAAAGCAGGAGTGTGTAGTGAAGGTGTAACAGAATCACATAATCTGAAGCTGGTTCTTGGCAAAGCCTTGGTACCATGACAGACCACATGTTTCTCCGGTTAGCAAGGCCTCATTTAAGGTTGTGTAACCATGGAAACAGACAAGGCGAGGAAGAAGGAGAAACAGAGAGAATTTGCCACTCTTTTTTCCTTGTGCAACAGCTTGAGCACCACAAACACTCCGACACTCCTTACTCCACCCTATAAAGGGGGGCTGCAAGTAAAAAGCAAACAGATTATCTCACACAAACCCTCAGGTGCTTTCTAAAGAATCTATTTCTTCTTTTCCACCATCCTCCCACTCGCTCTCTCCCTCTCTCTCTTTTTCAGGATCATCACTATTGTTCCCTTCATGCTACCTGTTGACTGAGGCTTCTTTTCAAGGCCAACAAATCAGGCAGCGTTAAGGCACCTGTGTAGACCGCCCAACCAATGACAGGTGTCCCTCAAAGGTAGAAGGCTGAACAATGCTGGAGAAATACCCAGGCGTCTCTCTTCCTCCCTTTTCCAAGCCATTTCTTTTCATGTGGGGCCAAACTCCTCTTTTTTTTTTTACTAGCTCTCTGCCCTTTTTCCTTTAACAAAAGCGGTTGCACTATTTTGTCTGCTGGTTTGTTTGTTCGGCCATTAAAAGACAGGAGGTTGCGGTTGAGATGCTGTTCTTGTGCAAACAGCTCCCTCTTGTCATGAATTGTCTCCAAAGGTCCATTTTTAATCTCTTCTCAAGCAGCACAGATATCTGCTATAAACATAGACACAGACGAGCTGCACCTGCCGTCAGTAGGCTATTTATGGTCCAACACAGATGGGATCTCGTCATATGAGGCAACTTAACCTGTCAACGGGGGGTTTAACGCTCACAAATCATAACGCTGAAAAATCAGTGGACCTGGTGATTATTAGCTCCTCATTTGTGGTCATGTGATGACCCTTAAATCTGACCCAGTTGAGGGAAGAGGTCAATTATGATGGAGATTAGTGACAAGTCACTGTGTTGTATCAACAAGGCACAGAAAGAGGCTTTTGTGGATGGTTTATGCCCCGGAATCACTGATTAGTTAGAAACTGATGCAAATTACATGGCAAAGCCAGTTTACAGCTGGGTGTAGGCAAATGTGTTTAAAAATATGTTTTTATGGCATGTACATTCAGTGGAAAGTGCTCCAACTTGGAGCCTCTGCTGCACCCTTACCTGTCTCTCCTTTCAGGTCAGCTCTTACTAATTCTCCTCATGGTCCACCAAGCTGTGGTGTTCGGTGTCTGCTCATAATGAGTATGGCAGGTACTTATGATATGAGGGCGGAGAAACGAGAGGGGTTTGACTACACAAGCTACTCGGGTGGAGAGTCTGTGTTATTCATACTCGAGGCTCTCCCCTCTTTTTGAAAGATGCAGCCTCTTCCTATTGGCCAGCCCTTTGTAAGGAACAATGCACTATAGCATTAAGTATAACTGATGTGTTATTACAATGATGGCTTAGTGCTGTTTCTTATTCAGCTGCTTACTCCCTTAACTCAGCCGTATGTGCTTGCAAAGTCATGTTTGCAAAGCCTATTGCATGGGCCTGAATGTATAATATTTCAGAATATTATAAGATTAAAGCTTAGCTTAATGCCACAAAAGTGCCTGTTTACATTTCAGTTTAGAGATCATCAACATGCACTAGCTATAAATGGCAAGATCGTGCAGATACAGTCAAGACATATTAGTAACAACACCACAATAAATTTGATAACAACAAAGACATTACAGTGCTTTTGATGACTATACAATCAAAGACTATGTTACGTTTTATCTAGGCACATTAGGTATTTAGGCATTTACAGCTTCATAACTTTATTGGTGTTATTTTAAGCAAATTATAGCCATCAAAAAACCATCAAATGTTCAAAGACGCAGAGCTGCAGGCCTGCTGCAGGAGCTGGAATTCCTTTTATGTGGTAATTTCGGGGAAGAGTTGAGGGTTCCCTTAAGACACAGGCCACACTGGTAATGCTTGGGAAAAGGGGGTGAGGAGAATGAGAAATTCAGAGATTAAGACACAGGATGGAGAAGGAAAGTGGTCAACATGTTAATAATCTGGAGTATTATTCCTAAAAATAAGACGTTTTTATACGGTTAGTTTTAGGCAGACAAGAAAAAACTGAAATATGTAGAAGGAGAGATGAAAACAGATCTTTTTCAAAAGCAAGCCATTGCTTACAGGATGTGGCAGCAGAGGTCTAGAGGCCAGAGCTGGTGGCTTTAGGCCTTGTAGTAATTACTTTTCTTAAAAACCACAGAGGCAGTGCAAAAGCCTGCAGCAGGGCATAACTTTTAGATAAAACTACTGCTGGTTGTAAATCATATCCGGGTCAAAACAGCTGCATTCTCCTCTAGACCTGAGGTGAACATTCTGTTTTGAAAGTGCAATGAGACAGTTTGACAAGGTGTGCTGACATGAAATTAGACCTCGAAAATATTTCAAAAGTGAACATTGTGGCATCACACACAGAGACACAATGGATGTGATGTCAGAGGAAAGCACGACTAACTGCTTCTGTGCACATGCCAATTACAGTCCTCGCTGTTAAGCCATTCAGATTTGACAGTTTTTTAAAAAATGCATTCCTAAAATACATTGCATTCCTCTGCTTACAATACATTAGTCTTGCTATTATAGTCACGTCTTGGATTAGCCTACTTTCCAGCTAATCACACTATGGAGGAAAAGAAAGAGCATGGAGAAGATATTTTGCAAAATACCGAAGGGGTTTGTTTTGAACTAAGTATTCAAACTACTGAAGTACAGTGTGTAGTTCATTCATTCATTCTCTAAAGATGCATGCATAATTCATGACTGAACAAATAACAATAAATGGGGTGAGGGACAAAAACAGCAGGTGGTAAATTGAGAGGCGGAATAAAGGTGATGATTCTGGTGATTATTGAGTATTAGACATTTAACATCTAGATACCTCTGGATCTATTTCTGTGTTTCCTTCAGTCAAAACTGGAGTAAAACTGTCCATTTGTTCTGAGGCAACCACACAGGGAAAACGTGTGCAGTTCTAAAGCTTTGCATTTATTTATTTATCTTTTTCACAAGCTTTTTACAGCTTGTTATCGGTAGAAGCAGCCAAAAATGTATTTAGTCCATTTATGCACAGATATGCTATGGTATGACATCCAGAACCAAAAGAGTTTGTGCTACCAAGTATTTCACTTTTGTTTTTCAAAGAATCTCCACATGAGTAAAGCTTATAGGATGTATCAATATCCTTAGGCAATGGTTGCTTAACTGGAACGGGAGAGTTGCTAGAACATGGCCCCCCACGAAGCCTGAGCAGCTGAAACCATTAAAGCTGGAGACAAAAACACTTTCCTCCTCCCTTTTTCAACACATACAAGGTCATGAAGAAGCACACAAACATCAATCTGCTGGAACTGAACAACAAACTTCAAGACCAAACTCTGCTTTCCTAAACACAGGTAATTTACATTTTCATGTATGAAACCAAAAGCAGCAGTCTCCCAGGTTTATAAGAGGCTGTGTGTTTTATGACCTAAAGGCCTGAAAATGATGACATCAGAAAAAAAAGATCTAGCAGTGGGAGAACAAAACAAAGCAGCCTCATGCTAAAAGATCTCCAAGTATGAGTAGACTGTATGGGTGGCAAATCAAAGGGAGAACCTGAATCAACTATCTTTAGTTGTTTACAGCAAGAAAAAGAAAAGACAAGAGAAGAGGATCAGGGGATGAAAGAAAAAAATACAAAGCGATGTCACATGAGGGACGAGGAGTTCCTGCTGTGGAAAGCAACATGAACACAACAGCTCCTCTTTCTTGTTCACAACTGCACACACCCAAGGAAACAAATCCACACTAAGCAGTCAAATTAAATGAACCCACAGGAAAAGCTTACACTGACACTCAAAGGCTAACTTAGTCATCTTAGCACAAGGCCAGGCTTCTAACTTGAGGTTATCCACATTTGCTGACCCCTGGAGACAATGCAGAGAGGACGTCCACCTGTGGGTCTGTTGTCTAAACTTATCCCGAGGGGATGAATGGCTGTAAAACATCTGCCAGCTTAGAGATGTCCTCACAGTTTGACAGTGGCCACTAAGACTCCCCAAGGGAATGCCCAAACCCAAACACTGGTCCCACCCAAGCCCTCCCACGACCTCTGTTAGCACGTGTCTTTCCTGGTGACCTCAGAAGGCCAAAGGGCACGAAGGGAGAGGACACTTTTTTCTCAAAGTTTCTGAGCATGTGTGTTTCTTATCTCTGGTGAGATGGGATACAGGGGTTGAAAGGTGAAAGAGCGAGGGCCTTAGAGGTTCCGGGAACATCCATACTTGATGTTGTCTGTGTGCGTGCCCAGACGCCCACACAGTGACACGGAGAAACAGACACAGAGATAAAGAGTGTGAGCCAGAGAAGGCCACATCTGTCATTTTAATGGTCACTTTTTATGGCCCGGGAGAGCGGGGTGGCAGCCAGACTGCGCTTCACTAACCGGAGTCCACCAGACACAACCCAGATGCATCAGTGTGTGAGCTTAATTGTTGCAAAGAGAGCGACAGATGCAGTCTTTTTCAGTGTTTCGGGCCACAACTGATTGGATTTAACCTTTACAGCCAGAGCAGCATGAATTCCCAAAACACAACACTTCACGACCTTCCTGACATGGATGCCTTCATCTCTGGATGTTTTCTACATTACATCATCCTGAGCTCTGTTTGAATTTCCCACAGCTTTTAGAAATATAGAATGCAACTTACCATCAGGGGGAAAAAAATAAGTCAGCATCACACACAGATGCTACATTTGTTGTAAAGAACAACAACACACAGGGGCACCTGTGAGTTTTGATGTGTTTTCAATTTTGTTTCCTTTTTTTTAAAACTAAAACTGTGTAAAAATATTGACCATCAATTGGTTTGTGTTAACATTTCATAAAAAACAACAACATTGATACTAACTACACGTTTCAATGAGTCACACAGTTTTTCGTTTTTTGAATGATTTTTATGTGGTAAAAATTGAGAACTTCTGATAATGATCATGCTGTCAGATTGTGCCAAAACCAAACTAAACTAAACCACACACACACACACACACACACACACACACACACACACACACACACACACACACACACACAAAGAATCAGCTTTAATGCATTAACAGTATGACAGCATGCCTCTAGCAAGGTTCAAGCATGTGCAGTGAAGAAAAGAGAAATATTTGCTTCAAGGAAAAAAAAATGCATATGGATGGGCACAGAGAGGCTGGGCTGGCTTTTGGGGGAATTAACAAGCTTATCTCAGGGGCTGTTCTATGAAAACAAGCGAAGTGGACTGTAGCATGTCCAATGGGACTTAGAAGGATTGATCCTCTTCCATTTCTGACAAACTCAAACAGATCAGCAAGATCAATCAGACTAAATGTGAATGTTTACCTTTCACTGGTCATTCAGGGTTTTGTGGAGTTTGGTTTTTGAAGACACCAAGTACATGGGATCTTCTTGGGTAGAAATGTTTCATTTGTACAATGAAATCAGATTCTAGTCATATACCCATGTATGATTACAATACGTGAAGTACATGCTAATGCTTCATTAGCTCCATACCATCAAAGCAGTTCAATGATCAGAATGGAAAAGTCAAAATTGGTTTCAGTTACAAAAATGATGATAATGGCATAGACAGCTGCACTTAAAGAGCCCTGATGTCTTAAATTTGTTTTTCTTGTTTGGCCAGAAATTTGAGCTATGCCATTTAAATGTTTTCCTTCAGCGTCGCCGAGAGGTTTAAGTCTTCACTCCATGAAGTAGTGCAACATCCAAAAACTTATCGTACTGACTGAAACATCGCAAAAGATTTCGGATGGATTTATACATGAAACTGCTTGAAATTTAGGATTCCCTTAGAACTACTTCAGCACAGTATGTAAGTCAACATATAATTTTGCTAAAACTTTTGTTAATGACAAAGACGAAACAAAAAGAAATGAATACATTCTTTCCCCTGCCAACACCCGTATTAAATACCTGATACTTTTTCAATCTTTTACCAGACACACCTGAGATTACAGATAAACAAATGCACTAATGCCGCTAAGTCTGTAACTCCTTCACTGTGTGCTCATGCTGTGGCAATGTTTGTTGCCTGAATCCTCTCTAGCTAAAACGTTTAAAAAATTGGTAGTTTAGTCCAAAGCTGGAAGGTGACTGAAATATATGATATCTGCAGTGTGTTTGGGATTTCAGATGGAAGCAGTTTGCCTCTGTTTGCCCTGTGTGTTTCATTTCAGCTGATGTGAGTTCTATCAGGCAAGGTGTAATATGGACACACCCATTTATCTGTTATGTGGCAAATTCAGATCATAGATTTCAGGTTTACTCAAAGCTTTGACAGACATTAGAACTGATGTTAGAATCAAGTGAGCGATCTTCCAAAGGCCAAAAAAAGATGTTAGGATAATACTTAATTTTTTATGCATACAGTCAAATTTAATCAATAATGGTTAAAAAAAAACTGTACAATAATATGTTTTCTTGCTCACTCCCCACATAGCTGGCTATGTGATGGCACTGATGCTTGACGTCTAACTAAATGAACATATACACCTTCAAAAGTGTTGTTTTGGGCGCAAATGCTTAAAAAGAGGAAGGCATATTGATCAGCGGCAGTATACTCGCACAGTTTTCCACTGCTCTTTCTTTTCTACTTTGCTGTCACTTGTGAATTGTTAGAGTTAAAATACATGTTTGAGTACAAACGAAATACGTGGTTACGGTTAGAAAAATATGCCTGCTTAGGGGGTAACTATTAGGTTACTATTAATGAGTTGCACTTCCCATCACGTAGTGGAGCCTGCCACAAAACAAAAGGATATGTTGCCATCTTACATTTTATGACCATGGATTGTGGCACCTTAACATTTTAAAGATGTGGGCATGGTACGACTGGGATGTGATAAAAGGGGAGCAAATGAAATCTGGGCTTGTGCGGCAGAAATGAATTTGGCTTCAATAAGAGGGAAATCTGTGTCCTCTTCTCATTGGTTCCCTCCCCCCTTACCTGAGCTGGCCATAGGGGCCAGTAAGCAACAGATTAGCAGTGCTTTGGGGAGCGGGCTGCTGTAGCGTGCTGTAATGCAGACTGTCAGTCCAACACAGTTGGGGGGCTACACAATGCCTCCTTGTTCAGACTGGCCCTTCTGTGCCCCACCTCTCTACCTCTGCATCTCTCTTGCTGTCTCTGTTTGCCTCAAGGGAAAAACCAATAGTGTTCTTTTTTTCCCCCTTTTTTTTTATCTTCCTATACTAAAGAGAACTAAGGTGAAGAGGGTATAAAGGATCAAGGGGTGGAGAAAAATTTAAAAAGGAAGCCAGATCAAGGCGAACGTGTCAACTCCTAAACCAAACATAAATCAGCTCCCAGGAAATGGAGTGAAAGACAGAAAAGAGGGAGAGGAGGAGGGGCATCAAAGCATGGTTGACATTCTCCAAGGAGCAGAAAAAGGTGTGTGTGTGCGCCGGTTTTTGCATGTACATGTGTGCATGTCATGGGGTCTGCCTAGAATTTAATTCATGAGCAGGCGCATAAGTAGGCTGTACATGAGCAGATTGCTGCCAGTCTTTGTCTCAACACATTTCTGCTTCTTTACAGCTCAGTTTCCTCCTTCATGCATGCGGCAGCCTTCTGTACTATAGCAGACGAGACAATTTCTCTAACTCTTTGAGTTCACGAGGTAAATAAAGTCTGTTCCAAATATGACAAATAAGACAGCATTTTTTTCATAACCCCTCAAGCATTGCCCTAAGCAGAAAGAGCCGAGATGTGAATACATTCTTATTGCAGCTGCATGCAGCAATGCCAGGCTGACGCTCGAGAATCTTCTTCACGTGTTTTCATGTGTTTTTTTTGGGGCTTCCAACTCCCCCTCATGCAAGAGAGGGCAAGTGCAAACACACACCTGCAATGTGTGTATATACATCGTTGCAGGTAAATGGTTTAGGAATTAGACTCCCTCTTCTCTCCTCAATAACAGTCATTACTAAAAAACCATCTAGCTCAAAATCTGACTGGGTGATTTGGGTGGTTTTATGTATTGAAAAAAATCTGTGCAAAATAATGATTATCACATTAAAGGCTAACTTTTGAGCAGTTTTCTGCTGATAATAAGCCTTGATTTAGAATCAAGTTGCACTTTAGTTGATAGTTAAACCCTCTTCTCTGCCTTCGTTAGTAATTTAAGATCGAGCCTGGGTTTCATTTTGAAGTTTTACCCCAAAATCAGACATGAGACAGACTGTTTGAAATACCTGATACCTACTGTACTCTCACTCAAATTATAGTGGGTGCTGTCTTTTCTAAGCAGCCTACGCAAGCACAGAGACAGTCAACAGACTGATAACAGTCCATTACTGTGTAGTATATTGCTGAGATGCTAACTAGGTAGGCTTTTTTGATTCAGATCATGGAGAAACTCCAAGTTAAACCGCATGGTGATAGTTATCCTGCATCCTCAGCTTGACATAAACACATAGGAGGAAATCAAGGCTGATTCAAAAAGAAGTATGTGCTGCATTTGTTAGTTTTGTTATACATGTTAGAATTAATGGCAAACAAGTACTAGAACAATTATTATGAAGCTGTGTTTTTTGCATGTAAAAATCTATTTATCTAAATCTATTTTTTTTAATTTACAGAGACCTATATTTAAATTGTAACATCCAAAACATGCACCGGAGTCTACGTGCCCCAAAGCAAAAAAATCAAATATGAAGAGGACCGTCACAATTACTAAAATGGACTTAATCTGACAGTAATTACTTTGCTTGAAAGTTTCCATTCAACTATATGCCAAAAGTTAGGTAAAACTAATAAAATGTGATGTTTCTATCACAATTTCTATTAGTTTCTGTGCAAATTCTCTTTCTGCTAATGTGGATGACATTTATCATTTATCTCCAAGTGGTTTTTATAACAAAATCAGCTGCATTTCATGAACCCAGAGGCAATTTGAGGCAAATATCTGGAAATCAAAGCAAAGAGCACTGATGTTTGCACCATTGAGAGATCAGTGGGGTAGCACAGTGTCTGCTACCCCACTGATCTTTATGGTTACAGACAATAAGACACAGAAAATACCTTATAAAGAAAACTATACTAATAACAAAACTCACTTGCTCTATTAGAAGTGCTCTGTGGCTGTCCTTGGTTGGGGCCATTTCATTAATGATGTACTGCAACTTATTTTAACATAAAGAAAATTATTCACTAACAACTTCTCAGTCATGTAATGTTGGCTACTTTCGACTGGTTCATAAAATGATTTATATGCCATGACTTTGTGAACACAAAGCCTGCCTTTATGGCATTAATTATGTTATACAACACTGTGTGAGTCTTGAGCAACTCATTTCTTATTTTTGGCTTTCTAGGCACATCTTGTAATCTTTAAAGTGTTCATGAGTAATAGTTCTCCAGGCTTTCTGAAGGTTTCTTTATTTGGATATTGGTTGCTTTTTCACTCACTTTCTAAAAAATTTGGTAATTTTTTGTTTTAATGTTAAGCCCCTTAATTCTGACCTAGAAATCATTCAAGCATAAAGAAGGCACCTCACTTAAGGGTTAAACCATTGTTTTGTGTACGCATAACTTAGCAAAGAACTGATTTTGAATTATATCATATATCACAAATACATATAGCGTATTAATTCCCATTTATTTAACTGCATTTATTAAAATGCCTAAGATTGCACAATTTGACAGACATGAAATAGTATTTTTGCACCAACAAAGAGATGCCCAAAGAGCTAGTAGCTGCAAGGGTGACATGTCTCAGCAAGGTGTGCACTGGTGTCCTTAGAAATTTTGAACTGGAAAACAAAAGAAGTTTCCTTGGGTAGAAACTTTTCATTTGAACAATGAAATCAGATTCCAGTCATATACCCTTATCACGGCAGAGGAACAATTATAACAATAAAAACTGGGGTTCATTTTGGAAAGAGTGAAGCTGAAGTGTGGAACAACCACTGACCTGGCAACATGAGCAGAGCCAGCAGCACATTGCAAAGGTTCATGGGCAGCATAACGACTGAGAAAAAACGTAAATATGAAACATGAAAAAAATCCAGAAAAGGGGAGGTGAGAGTTGGACTGAAAATGAGTAGAAACAAGTCTTATGGGGTGATGAATCCTCCCCAGAGCCCAAACTTAGCATCACTAAAGCAGTGCGAGATCTTAACAGAAAACAGAACAAAAGGCAGCCAAAAATCGAAGAACTTTGGCATTTCCTTTAAGTAACCAGGAAAACTATTTGTGAAGATAACTTCAGAGATGACAACAAACCTTGTCTAAGTGTGTACAGGTTGTCTTGACAAACAAAGGAAAAACCATTTGCCACATATTCTGTATTTCTGTTTCTGCATGCACATTTCAATAAATCATCAAACCTACCTTTCCTGACAAAAGAAATGAGGGTTGGTTCAAGACCTTCACAATACTGTAGCTTTTAAAAAAATAAAAAATAAAACCCTAGTTCTGTTCTTTAAAAACAAAACACCCCACAAGGAGACCCTGGTGTATTCATTCATTCATTTTCTATACCACTTCGTCCAATCCAAGGTTGTGGGGGGCTGGAGCCTATCCCAGCAATTAGCAAGCAAGTAGCAGATTTATCTACATCCTGACTTCAAAATGAAAAGCCTTTGCAAGAAAAGTCTTGTATACATCTCAACATTTAATATTTGAATCACTTTGTAACTAAACTGTTTTTATAGCATCTCTGTTCAATGCACCATGATGGAGGATAATTTCATTTCCTCATGCCAACCTTAATGTGAGCTTTGCTTCCTGTTGTAAACATTCATCTTTCATCACTAACATCACTTTGTTGCTTCCCAGCATGAAGTCAAGCTTTGCCTTATGCGGGTGTTTGTTTATGTGCTCATTGTATTCTGGGGGAGGAACTTACACATCTTTCATCACTATCATATTGTGCCAGGCCAGACTACCACCTTAAATTACATGCACACACCCCACACACTGCATTACAGGGGCAGAAGTTAGCTATTACATCCTAGAGCTGTCTGCACCAAAAAAACTTTTATAAGTTCCCCTACGGTATTCCTCTGTCTGTAAAGAATCCCTACAACCAGTAAAATACTGGCTGTTCGGATCATTTTAGGAGGATTTTGGCAACATGGCAACATTTCCAATTCCTAAATCAATTAATCTGTTCAAAATAAGTACCTTTTGAGTCATTTCCTGTCGAGCCCTGTACAGTGTTAATTCATCAACAACTTTTGTTGCTGAAATTGATGTTAAGAAAACAAAGCCTAAGGAGATTTTAAATTATTTGAATACTATAAGCGGATTCAGAACAACATTTAAAGCACATAAAATGCCATAAATCCAGCCGTTTCCTTTCACAATCAGTCTGATCTGAGCATTTAGGTGGATTTGAATAGATGGAAATCTAGAAAAGGTTTTAGTCTAAACCAAAACCAAACAATTGTGATATCCATGCATTTAGTCCTTTGGGAGCAGGGCTCACAGAAAGCATTCTCTAAAGAGAAGCACCCCCTTTTCAGTTTGAAAGAAAAGGAGCCTTGTGCCAGGTCTTTGCTGTCCGCCTAGCCGCCTGCCTTCACCGCAGTAGACAAAACAAGTGGGAGGCAGGATTTGTTTAGACAGAGCTCACCTGGCACACATGCAGACACAGAAACAGAGATCAGGCAAGCCCTAGGGAGGAGTCGAGGCAGCAAAAAGGTGGGGAGGAGGAGAAGCATCGGTGGCGCTGAGGAAAGGAGGGGAGCGAGATGTCGAGTGTGTGAGGGGGGCGAAGGTAAGGGGCTAAGAAGGGAGAGCGTGGGGTTCAGTATGCTACCCACGGCTACTCGAAAAATCAAAGCAGATTAAGATTTAAGGGGCGTAAGCGTCAGTTATAGATGGAGGGGTGTGTTGGTGTGTGGGGGTGGGCAGAGTAGGGGTTAGGAGTAGCCTAATCCAGGACTTACTCCGGGGGTAACAGAGGAGATGGATTTGTGTGTTTGTGTGTGTGTGTGTGTGTGTGTGTGTGTGTGTGTGTGTGTGTGTGTGTGTGTGTTGGCTGCAGTTTAATGCAATTTATGAGGCACTAGACAACAAAGAAGCACTCAGCATATCCATCACTGAGAACGGATGAAACTCTACGATCTTTAAACGCAGCATCACGAGCCAGGCAAAGACATTTTACAACACATAAACTGCAGTGAACAACAAGTAGTTTTGTTATTGATTTATTGAAGTCATGAATGTCTCTGGACTGGCTTCTGGTTTCACGAGTCTATTGCAGGATTGAGATTCATCCAGAAAAAAGTCCAATTTACATCAAAGTTATTTATTACAGTGACATTGAAAGTCACGGTGAATGCAAGATATTTGTTATTCTCACAGGAATGAAGAGTAAGTAACACCAAATTCCTTAGAGCAGGGGTGTCCAAAGTCTGTCCTTGAGGGCTGCTGTCCTGCAGGGTTAGGGCTAGCTCAACTCAGACACAGGGAAGTACAACTTTCACAGAGTCTCCTGCTGCCTGGACCACCTCCAGACAAAGTCTAGATCTGATTCTCTGGACATTACTTGGAGTTCATGCAGAAAAACAGCCACAGACGCTGATTTAAAAAATCTTAGCTATAAGATGAAAAAGGCAGTCTGAGTTAGAATTGTGTTTTCTTGTGTTTTGAGAACATAAAAAAACTTCTATAATGAATATTAAAATGTTTTACATTTGTAAACATGTTTGGTTGTACATATTCATCTCTTTTATGCTCTAAATTGACCATTTTTCCCCTCCTGAGGTATTTTCTACTAGTGTACACATAACTGCATGTGAAAATCTGATGACTGATGATGTTATGTTCAGACTTTTAAATTTAGCAATCAAAATGGTGAAGCGAAAAGCACTTCTCTATAACCATGTTTGTTATTTCAGAGATTAAAATCTGCCCCTCAAGACAATTATGAAATTATCCTAAAAATCCCAACGATTAAATGAAGGACTGTACCTATAAACCTTCATGTAAAGTGATCCAAACATATTTCTCTTTTAAATTCAAACTCATGACTGATAAAAAAGGAGTTATATTGACTTTCCCTCTACCTTTCTAATCTGCGCAGAACGTGTGATGAGGGTGACAGCAGGGAACAAAGGACAAGATGAATGATAATTCCCCCTAACCACACTCTCCCAGTTACTATGGGTTAACCTCAGTTGACCCCTTGGCCCCTAAACAGCCTCTCGTCCCATTGACCGGGATTAAATAGGGTTTGCCTGCAGGGTTTTTATGACAGAGAAACAGAATGAAAGTGGCCTCACTGTAACCCTTTGGCCACATAGTGGTCTGTCTGGTAACATCTGATTAACAATGTGGAGCTTCTGACGTATTCTGTAGCTCGTTTGTTTCCAAGTAAAAGTGACTCAATCCAGAAGTACAGCTGAAGCGAAAGCTTGTTCCTGTTATTGTTTGGGTCTTTGTTTTCTAAAACAGCCCAGCATTCATCACTTTTTCTTCAGTTTCACAACTTCTGCTCTGCTCTCTCTGATAATGGCATCCAGTTGGAGGAAGAAGAAACATACTGGTCAAGTGATGCTCATACAGAAGGCAATGAAAACACCATTTCTGCCAACAGGAGGCTGGTTATGTGTTTTCTGATAATGAGAGGTTACAACTTCTGTGGTGTCCTCCTGTTAGGAAAGCCTACTTGAGTAAGATCCATGAACTGAATCAACAAAGTCAACGACTTGTAGAACAAAGTATTAATAAGCTGATTCAGCTGTTAGTATAGTGGTTCACTCTGCGTCTCTAATTATCAGTTAGGCAGCTGTTGTGTATACTGTAATAGGAGATGATAACAAAGCAGAGGCAGACTTAAATGATCTACCAGCATGTTGTTTCTCTCATTTCAACAGTGAGCTCAAAGGTGCTGATGAAATATTTCAACTGCCATTAACAAAAGGTGCAAATGGACACAAAAACTTCAAACGTGTGGTGAAATCAATACAACTTTTACTACCATTAACATTGACTTGGGAACTCGCTGCTGACTCCAGCAGGTTATTTCCCCTCAATAAAGAGGTTCACTGATGTGAGCAGATTGCTTTATATTGGACCGACAGATGTTAGATTTCAACCTACCACTTCTGTCACCCAGCAGGATGGGACCACCTGTCAATCAAAGAGCTTCTCACAGTCTCCCGGGAGACTCCAGCCAGTCAAGAATGCAAGGACTGAAAGATGTCTTTGTCCCTAAGGAATTCTGCATCAGTCTCTTTCTTATTTCACTCATTTCATTAGGATGCTTGGTCAGCCTCTCACTAATAGCATCTTGCACAGAGAGCAAACAAAATTACATCAAGGAAGAAAAACAATGTTGTTCCTTAAAGGGCCTGAACAAGTCTGAGGTCCACAAATGTGAAGAAAGAGGTTCCTGTGACAGCAGTGTGTCATCGCTTTCTCCCCAGAGCGATGTATTCTGATAGTTTTGAACAAGAGAATGTGCAGCACAGTTGAGAAATCAACTCTAAGGTATTATTTGCATAATTGTGCATAAGCCTGGTACAAGCAGCAGAAATCTGTAATCATCTGGTCTTAAAAGTGTTCCTGTCTTGCTTAATTAACCACCACGTAATCTACTCAGTCGAACTATTTGTGACAAAAACAACACCCGCTCACACATGCGTGGCAATTACAGCTATTAAAGTTCAACAGCCTTCACCAGACCACAGTCTTTAGCAGCTCATTAGGCAGCATCAAGGACACATGCACACAGAAATCATACACAGGGGGCATGTTACATACATCTGCTCTTTAGCACCTTTCACTATATTCCAACCATTAGACCCATTAGAGGCCAATTAACACTGACACAAAGCTCCCTTCCTGTTTTATAGCACTGTAAACAATACCTGTATGCTTGCCTTAGGCCTAGCAAAGCTCCACAGACATAATGCAACACAGAACAAACTAGTAATATGCTGGTTATTTGAAGCGGACATAAAACCCCAGCCTGTTACCTAACCTCATGTAACAGGCAGTTCAAGGCATTGATGTAATAGCAGCCTATCTGAAGCACTGAAAATCATAAAAGTTACATTGTGTACACCACTGGCTTCTTTTCTTTGAAAATCTGCATCAAAGGGCAGGATTTGCTCTAGACAATACAGTAGTTTGCATCCAGTAACATATTAACCACATTATTCCATTTATCTCAGCTGCATCGTCAGTTGTTGCATGTCTGTACTCATAAAACTAACTCATGATCTCTATATGCTGACGGCTCAAGTGAAGTAGAAACTGTTGTTTGAAGTGCCTTATGTGGGTCATTCCTCGCTAACTGTGTCAAAATAGGCCAAAAGATAAGCACAATATGGGTCTTTTCCGCGTGTTCAAGTTGCCCCAGTGGGTTTATGAGGCAAACATTTGAGGCTGCATGCTGCAGCACGCCAGAGGCACGGGTCGTCCCGAGAGGAGAACTTGATGCGACGCAACACTGAAATCCTGGCTCACAGTTGTTCTGAGTCGTGCTCAACAGGGTAAACAGTATGAACTGTTAGTGCTAACATTTAGATCCTCCTAAAGTGCAACAAAAGGCTACATTTCAAGTTTAAAATGTGGTGAAAAGCAAGTGCAAATACGCAGATGAAGTGCTTGTTATTTGAGGCTCTTTTTTAAGCCTAAAAACAAACTTGTTTTACTTTTTCACATCACCAAAAATTTTTTTATAAATAAATAAATAAATTTCTAACCTGAAAATTCTGAGGAGCATTTGGTGATGTCGCTTTGGACGATTAGACACGTTATTCCCAACAGGAGCGCAAAACTGACGGCTGAGATAGTCCCATCTGAGAAGAACATCCTTGAAGCCTCAAAGTTTTTGATTTCCTCCGAATCATTAGAAAGTCCAATTAATAACAGCCGCAGCAGAGTTTCAGATTCAGGAGATGTGCGGTCCCATGTCGTTATAGCCTTCTCTCATCCTCCCACCGCGCTGCTGTGAGACTGGCATGGAGGTTACTGTGGACTGCAGCCGTGTACACACACTTCTGCGTGTTGTTAAGGAGGCAGTCCACCTGCAGGCGCAACGCTCCGCTGCTGATGGCAAAGACTGGGAGTTCCTGACAAACGCACGCGCAAAATACTTCTCAAGTATTAATGAATAGCTAGTGAAGTTTTTTTGTGGGATCTTATTTCCACCATATTAAATCTTTGGTGCAATAAAGATTGATATACCTACATGTACCTGCTTAACAGCCAGATTAGTCCATCTTCTTGTGATTGACGTTTAGGTCCATATGCCACCAAAAACAAGGTTATTTTGCTGACGTAAATGAACTGAAAAAGATACCTAAAAGCTGACTTACATACTAACAGAATGAAAAAGTCATCGACTAAATTTAATTAGGCCTGACTTTAATAAACTTGCTGTAGTAATACTTCATTTTACATAAAGTATAAGCTAAATCCCATCAAATAAAATGTAATACAAATTAAATGCAATGTTTTTTTGTTGTTTTGTTTGTTCCGTTTCTTACATTGAGCACTATATTGTGCACTTGAGCAGTCAAAAGCTGATTATGTACAACCAAAAGAACAATTGCGCCATCTTGTGGAAAAAAGCTACACTTCAGCCAAATGGAATTTCAAAGGCGTAAGCTGTGCTTTCACGGCTTCCGTACATCGTGACAACAGAAGGTCAGACATGGCAGCCTGCGCGAAGGGGCTGGAAAAATGTATAATTTTGCTGAGGTTATGTCGAAATGTGCAGTTTAAAAATGAACGTAAGTACAACGAAGATTCTTCTAACTCTGCAAATTGCTACAATTTGCCGAAATTATGTGAAAAACCGTCTAACTTATTGCACAGCCATTATGAGCTAACGATATAGCTAGCAATTTTCATGCTAAAATTGAGCATCATGACTTTACACTACTGTCACGTGTAAAAATAGTGAATGAAGACAGTTATATTATTATTATTATTATTTTTATTCATGTTTTCAGGGTATCTTTCAACATCTCTGTGTCATCGTGCTGACGGCGACCAACCTAAATTCGTCCCTCCGTCAAAACCTGTCATCATAGATAAGACGCAGACTGTAGCATCTCTGCGAAAGTAAGTTTTCACTCTTCATCTATTTTGCCTTAGTTCTTGTGTAAAGTAGCTTTATAAAGTCCAGCCTGTCTGCATATTTCTTTCAGGTTTCTGAGCCCAGAGTTCATCCCTCCCAGGCAGAGGACAAATCCTTTTAAGTTCTCCATTGAGAGGAAAGACATGATTCGCAGGAGGAAAGTGATCGATATCCCCGAGTTCTATGTCGGTAAGAAACTTAATGATCCGATGTATTCAAAATATTTTTAATATTGTGCAAATACATGTGTGTGAAGTTTAAAATAATGAAAGTGCAAAGACAATTTGTCCAGAATTTATATTGAGAGATGCTCATGTTTGGAGACACTTCAGTGACCCATTAATGCTTGTTTTGATTTCGTTGACCAGTAAAACAGCTTTAAAAAGTTTACAAGGCTTGAAAATCACCTAATGGGACATTTCACATGTAATAAGTTAATTGTCCTGAACACAACCATAATTGAATGGATTTGAATAAAAAATTCTGGAAAAGCAAAGACTTTCAGGGGGAAAAATGGAGAGGTCTTCAAAAATCTTGTGAAAGACTGGATGGACAAATAGTTTTTTTTTTAGTTTTTTTTTTTAAGTAATATTATTGGTGGGGATAGCATAATATATGGTACTTAGAATAATTGAAATATGGTATGAATTATACTAACATATGTAACATAATGTTACCACTGGCACATAACTTTTCAAGCAATGTCTTGATTATTTCTGCATTTAACTACATGGTTTAGAACACTTTGCAGATTTGTTAACCAAACACAAGTAAGGAGCCTCCAGACTGATGAGCAGTTAAAATAAACCCATGAATGAGAAGTTGTAAATGCAACCCCAATTCCCCAAAAGTTATGTCATGTAAAATGTACATAAAAACAGAATTTCAAAATGTGCAAATTCCTGTTATATGCTGAAAGTGAAACATTTAGCTATTCCAGACAATTTAAAGTTTAAATTAAATGGCTGGTAGAGGTGCTTGAATACAATTACACAGGGCTTATCCTTTCTAAAATACACTTCTGGTAAAGGAACTGACAGGCTTACACCTATAGAGTTGTTTAAGATTTCATGTTTAAGTTGTTTGCACATTACTGCGCTACGTAATATTTGCTTATTTTGACTTCTTTCAGGGAGTATCCTTGCAGTGACCATGGCCGATCCCAATGCCAGTGGGAAAGCCAACCGCTTTGTTGGTATCTGTATACAAAGAGGTGGAAAAGGGCTGGGGGCCACATTTGTCCTGAGAAACATAATTAATAATCAAGGTAAGAATTGGGTGTGAAAGAATATTTGGATTCATTGAACAGAAACATATTTTTTGTTTATATCAGATTTTTATCATAAATGCAGTTTCATCAAGTATTCAGCATTTTAGCTGTTCATTGCAAATAGCGATTATAAATGTAAAAATAATGTGTCTGAGCATCCACTGAAAAATTGAAAAATTTGGGGGTGACAAATCCATCCATCCATCCATCCATCCATCCATCCATCCATCCATCCATCCATCCATCCTCTGTTTCTGTTAGCCTGATATGAATTCTTATGTCAAAATGAACATTGTAATTCTAAAAAGGCATAGATAGATAGATAGATAGATAGATAGATAGATAGATAGATAGATAGATAGATAGATAGATAGATTATTAATCCTGAAGAAAATTTACAACATATCTTATATAATAAGATAATATACATAACATATCCTCAGAAAATTATCATCAGATAAAACAAACCTCATATTTTCCTCCAATTTTTAAGTCACACTTTTACTTCAGTCTTCAACAGATATATAGAAAAGTAGAAAAACAAGAGAAGCAAAACGGAGAAGCAACATTATCAGCTGCTTCAGTCCACCATCACTGTTTCTCACAGCCACTGAGATGACCTTGTTTTTTATTCCCATAGCTGCTATTTGTTTAATTTGAATGATTGTATTTTGAGAATCTCTCTTTTGAATGAGCTGTTGGTTTTGATTTTGCTGTTGATTATTGTGATTTATTTTTATTATGTTGTGTCTCGGGGACCCAGTTGGTGGATCCCCAGACCCCAGGTTGGGAACCACTGGCCTAGTGCACTTCATGCAGTCTCCAATCTTACACGAATTTAACATGTCATGCTAGCACCGAGCCTCCTTCCATGGCTGGAAGAAAAAGGAGACGAACAATAACAGAAAAGCGACCAATATATGACTGAATGCCACCTCTGTAGCAGAGTAATGATATGACACGGGCCAAAGTTTCTTGAATAAGTGTCTTAATGGTGGGACATGTGATCATATGACTACCATCTGTGACATTTCAGAATTCTTCCTTAGAGATTTATTAATCTCTTTTCACTCACTAAATTGGCTGGTTTCCCTTTATATCTTGCATATCATGTTATTTTGATTTTCTTTTATTAAATTCATCATAATATGTGAAAATAACAATACCCTGTGATGGACTGTTGACCTGTCCAGGGTGTACCCTGCCTGTTGCCTTATGGTTGGTGAGAAAAGCTCCAGCCTCCCCATGACACTGATGGGAATATGGAATTAATGAATGAAAATGATAAATTGGTCAGTCACATTGTGTTAATGGAAGTGAACATGGTGAGCATCAGGTAAAACGTGTGTGTGTGTGTGTGGTCTAGGTGTGGAGCTCTGCTATGAGCTGTACAGCCCCCGTATACAGAGAATCGAAGTGCTGAAGCTGGAGAAAAGACTGGATGACAACCTAATGTACCTGAGAGACGCTCTGTCTGAGTACAGCACTGTGGACCCAGAAATGAAGCCTTTGCCCATCTCTCCTACAGGAGAGGTGCCTGTAAACAAGGTGAGAGAAATCTAAGATGTGCACAAACAACTGCATCAATTTATGCATTTACTGCAGCTTTTTGTTTCTATTTTTATTGATAAAAGTGTTCTCTCTAATAATAGTGATTGTTCCTTTTCAATTTAGAAGTACCTTCAATGAGTAATTTGACCCGTTAGAACTTCTATCAGTAATGTTGATACTCTGCTGTGGAATCCATTAGTAGTTCAGACCATGGGAGTGTTAATTCATCCTGTAGTAAAGTCCTCCTAAAACAGTTGAATAAGTATAACAAAGACTACACAAGCACAACAAAAAGCATTTTCCTTTGTTCAACAGATGAAAGTACGAATGCGCCCAAAGCCGTGGTCCAAACACTGGGAACGGCCCAAGTTCAACATCCAGGGCATTCGCTTCGACCTTTGCATGAAACCTAGCCAGATGGAGTTTGCCCAGAAGTTTGCAGAGCCTTGGCTGGAGTACGACATGCTGAAGGAGTATGACACCTCCAAACTGGAGGAGAAGATCCTCGTTGAAGTCCAGCAGGAGATGAGCAAGTGAGGAAAGTCATCCAATGTCCAGACTCTTCCAGGAATGAGAAATGACTGAAAAACTAAGTTTCTGTGGATCTATCACCTATTTTTAAGTCCAGTGGCTGAATGCAGCCACATCACTGTTTATAAGGAGGAAGCAGTATGGACATTCTGCTGCAGATTGTCATGTCTCCTGTATGTTGTTTCTGACAGTTTGCCATATGAGCTGCAACATCTCTATGCAGAAATAAAGGAATTTACATTGTAAAAGCAATCAATGTCCAAGCTTTAAGTTACTCTTCATTGTCTTTTATGTCTCTTGATTGATTTTACTCTCATTTTATTCCCTCCCTCCAATCTGTGATACAGGTTGAAGATTGAAATTAACAGGCAAACAACAAAAAGACATTCCTGCTTCAGAATCATTTTAAACTGGCCTCTAAGACAGATTGCATAGTTGCATCCAATCAGCCTATCACTTTATTTTACACTGTCAGATGAGCATTAACAGTGTTTGTGACAGATTGCTTTTTATTCAATGAACTATCTTTGATATGTGAAGCAGAATAAACACGAGCAAAGATTCCACTTTGCAAGTCCTCATTTATTTAATAGGGGTTCTGACACAAGGTGGCAGTATTCCTCTATTAATCTCACACCCTGTGGCGGTTATGTAACCATGTGTTTTTTGAGGGGAAACTCCTGCATGGGAAAAAATGAAAGGAACATCTATTATTCAAGAAGCAATTACAGGCCTCTTCCAAAAAGGGGAACATTAACTCAGTTTTGTAGTTTAAACTGTGAAAAAATAAACCCAACACACACACACACATATCATTCCTTGTTCATTGGAACTTTTGGAAGACCTGCAAAAAGAAAAAAAAACAAAACTTTGGTATTCAGGGAGCACACACCAAAGACACCCGGTAGTGTTTTACTGTTGTGGATGGAAAATTGTGGTGTTCAGATGGTGTGTTAGAGCGTCAGTTGGGTAGTATAAAAACACTTGGACTCCTTATGTTATGTCTGCTCTCTGTAAATGTGTGTGTGTGTGTGTAAACACGCCGAATGAGTCCCTGCACTCTAATTTCTCCATATTACAGGATGAGACGTGGAGAAAATGGTCTCTAATACAGGAGTAGCAGATGTTTGCTGAGCTCATTACGGACCACACAGATTCACTGTGTGGAGATATGGAGGAATAACATGAATGATTATTTGTGCTTCATCTAGGGTCAGAGAATTGAAGGATACTCCAAAGAGTTGATGTTTTCTTTCTTTTTTTGTTATTTTAGTATAAATGCAGAAAATTTCTGCACCTGTTGAACAAATAAGTTTGCGCTTCACTACAGTGTTGCGATGCAGTGATTTTAGTCTGAATAATTTACTCCCTCCCCAATCTAACCTGACCTGCAGCAAAGAAAACCAACTCCATCTGCTTCTAAGTGGTTGTCCTGCACATTGTCATTACCCTACCCACTGAACCAGCTGGCCCTTTCACCTTTTCATTTCTCACTCTCAGTATTCCCGTTTGGGACTTATTGATGTTCTCATGTGGAGGCAGCAATAGAAATGTTTATCCTACAGCACATTTCCGAGTCTTCAGAGGCATTCCACTGCAACACCACTGGACTGGTTAACCAGTTTAAACCGCAAGGTTACACAGTCTGAGTTACTGTTCCAAAGAAGCTTTCTACCACTCTGTGTATATGTGTGTGTGTGTGTGTGTGTGAGAGAGAGAGATTCAGGCATGTCATCTCATCCCGACATGCCTTCCATGCCCTCAGGTTGACTTTTCTGCACCTGGAGTGAAGTTAAAGCCCCTTGGCTGGGAAAAGAGATCAAACACCAGTTCTCTCTCTGACTTTTGCACACACACACATTGTGCAGACAGGCTATCATATCAGCCTTCACTACAGCCAGACATCTCAAACACTGCCAACTGTAAATGTCTGGGGCAACCTGTCTGTCAGTCCTCATATGAAACTCGATCCGCTCCATTCACCGTTGCTGTGGGTGGGGCATGCAGGTTTGAGGGGGACTATAATCCCACCCCTCAATAACACCCAACAGTAAAGCATGGAGGGCTGATGATAGCTTCAGTACCACACCACTATGAAGGTCAGAGCAGGAATGTAGGGAGGGATATGCTCTTCTAATCGGTCTTCCTCCCTTTTTCTGGCACTCCTGTAGCCTTCATCTCTTTCCCTCTCTCAGGGGGTCCGGCTCAGGCTTTGAAAAGGAGCCAGGTTGATGAATTGGAGAGGATGTGATACACGGAGCGAAGCTACTCCCACAGTTTGAATTTTTGGGGGTAATGTCTTCACCTTATTGTGTGTCTAACTTTCTCTAACATCTCTGTCATCGTATGATTCCTTACTCCTTTGTCTACAGGCTTGGGAAATTAGTTTCACTCTCTGTGTTAGTGTTAGTATGAGCTGTGTTTGAGCTGTCTGCATGTATGACAAGTGCAACAGGATACTAGGCCACCCATAGATCCCAGGTAAATTACACCCTGTCATTGTGTGTGTGTGTGTACGTGTGTGCATACTTATGTGTATGCGTGTAGCTCAAGGCCACCCGTGGTCCTAGGTAAATTACACACTTGAGTTTCACCATATGTTTGCAGTGAAACGACACGACCGTCTGCCCCTCTCCGACTGTCCCACGGGCCTGACGGGAGCTCCTGCTGCCATCACTCTCTCTTTGTTGCACACACACACACACACACACACACACACACACAGACGACCTGACAGTACAACAGCTGCGAGGAAACATTACATCGCAAGCAGCTGATAGTTGAAGTAGAACAAGCACACATCCCAATTGTTTTGATAATGTGGTCCTGTGTGGGGTGTGTCCGGCGGAGGATGTAAACGGTCAAAGGTTCATTACTAGTTGAGGCCAAGGATCCTTAAAATATTCACATAAAAGTTCCCTGAATGGCACAGCTATGGTTTCAGGATACTTTATGTAATAAAAGCAAAGTGAGTGTGTTGGAAAATGCTGGTCGGCTTCATCAGAACTGTTGGTCAGACAGTCTAACTTTTTCAATTTTTCTATTTAATTCATCTTTATTTGTATAGCGCCAAATCACAACAATGTCATCTCAGGGCGCTTCACAGACAATCAGTTTGAGCCAATGTGATCACAAAACTTCCTCATTTGATGAGTATCATTTGTAGTGAAGTCATTAAAGACAAAATATGATCAACCACTTGATTCCGATGACACCAGTATAGTCGTTGTAGCCAAATAATCGCATTGTTTATGGACGAAAAACAGATGTCTCAATACACACCATTTTTCTTACTTTATCAAACTCATATCAGTTTGTATTGTGAGGCGAGTTAGTTCAGGTGTTCAGGATTACTACATTTGTGGAAATGTACAGATTTTTACATTTAAAGTAACTTCTAGCTCCTGAAAAGTTAATGTAATCATAATGTGAGATACAGCATTTTTATATTCCTGTGATTAAATGTTTTGTGATTTTGAAGATCCATTGTCATTTGTAAGTTGTAATGCATGTAAAAATGATTAACGGAGGCAAAATATTGTTGAAACTGCACTTATTATTCCTTCGATAATGTCAGGTCATTCATCATGTTTTCTCAAAGGATACTTAATTAAATGTAAACATCTTGATAAAGTACTTGTACTTATTTATACAAAAATAAAGAGCAAAATTGAACGTTTTCGTTATGTATATGCTATTATGAGGTAATTTTATCGGTCCAGCCCACTTGAGATCAAATTGCACAGTTACGTGGCCCGTAAACTATAATTTGACACCCCAGGTCTAAATCATGTTCCTCCATAACTCTTTGTCCTACTACTATAGAGAGCCAATTATAAATACTTGTGTTTTATTGTTTTCTTTTTTTTTATTTACTTAATGTCTCATTTATTTGTCATGCTATAAATTGCTGCAACACATTCTGTCCCTCTCTGTCTCGTATGAGAGGAAAACATTATTCATGGCGCTGATAGAAGAGTATGAAGTCAATCAACAGGTATTATCCTGCAGACTAAACTGTGGGTTGTCAAATAAAGTAACAACAGTTGGGGAAGGATGATCACTCCTGAAATCAACAAGGTTAGGGCATTTCTTTGGTGGGAGGAACAAAAAATAACCATACATAATAGTTCTGTTTGTTAATAAATAACTTCTATCTTAAGCTTTTTATTTTCCTCAAAATCCTCCAAAAGGTTTAGCATTTACATCCCAAACTACAGTTCTTCTACAAAGCCATCAGGAGAATCATTACTTCGAGATAAGAGCATTTCCACATGAAAGAAAGGTTTTTATACAGAACTATTTCAACTTTATTTGTTATTTAAATCAATTGTAAGTATGCTAAATACGGCCCTTGGAGCATTTGGGTTTAGAAGTGAGAGCCTGAGGTCACAAGTACTGAGACGCATTAACCCATTGCTGCTTTTGGTCTTTTGACTGGATTTGTTGTTGGTCAGTAAAATAGGATGAATCACCAGCCTTCAGGGTAGAAACAGTAAACATTTGTGACAGTTTGATTTATGCCAGCGCTGAAACATCATTGCTCTGCTGTTTCGTTCATTCTGGGCCACAACAGTAAAAATTGAAGAGAGCGTCACAGCTTCGCCTTGATACACTTCAGACTAAAGTTGCCCTCGGTCATATGATCAGTGGAACACTGTGACCAGACTACAGCACAAAACAATACTTAAATCTCTTGTTTGATGATAATCCTGTTAGATTTCAGATAATCATATAGTATAAATGAGTAAGCTAGTTAATACATTCAGAGAAAGGTTTTGTTCATTGATCCTATGACTTGAAGACTCTTGAGGATATGAGCATCAAGATGAAAGCAAAACCAGCAGCAACCGCGTGTGTTTCAGAGACATTTACCTGCAAACCTATTGTGCATTAACTCATATTTCTGCCAGAGCAGCATTGCACATACGCAGGTCACAGCTGTCTGAATTTCTCCTTGATCTTTATATGTCCTCTTCAGTGACTATTGTCTACTTATAGGATGTCCCTGTCCACATGCTGTTCAAGGTAACAGCACCCAAGGCTATTTAATACATTCTTCACATTTTTTTGGTATCGCTGTCTGTTCCTGCCAAAGCTGGTCTGTGTTCAGTTTTGGTTTAATGCTCAGGACATGCTCACCAGGTCATAACACAGCACATTATTCGTTATGACGGGTTGTATTCCTGTTTGGTCATGATGACCCCGCCGGGCTATTTTAAAAACAACCAAGTGATCTGATTAGAAAACATGCCTTGGCTTTGATGTGAGGAATAGCTTTCTGGTCTGAGCAGTTTTTCTTCCTTGCCTCTGAGCGGCGCCCTCATCTTTGTCTTCCTGCAGCTCCTGTCAGCAGCTCGCGCGTCCCCTGCACAGCTGGTCTTCTTCTCTCCTGAGCTGTAATTGCAGCTCTGTCTTGGGAAAAAGAGGGAGGAAATCCCAGAGCTTTCGCCTTGCAACAATGACAATAAAAAAGAGGTGAGGAAAAGATGAAGAAAGCATTTCAGCTGAGATGAAAGAGGGAGGGAGGCTTAGGAGTGGAAGGGAGGTGGAGGAGTCCCAGCTCAGGAGTGCGGAGAGAAGCGGAGGTAGGGCAGGGGAGATGAAGGAGAAAGCAGGGGAGGAGGGATGGTGTTAGTGATGGTGGTAAACTCTTGAGTTTATTAACCTCATTTAGTTGAGAGGGAGAGAGTGAAGGGAAGAGGAGGAGCGGAGGGTTCATACTGTGAATGTAGGACTGGAGTTTACTAATGAGGGCTGCAAATACACACACTCACACTTTCCCTCAGCACTCTCTTTGTTCATACCAGTTCCACCTTGATCTGATGCCAACTATGCAGGCAGAGCAGACATTCACAGGACTGGTTATCGCTAGCTTCATCTAACTGCCTCTGCTCATTTTCTCACCTGTATCAAGCAGCAGCTGAAAAGGCAATTTAACCAAATTGCTGTGGATATTCGTAAGCGGAGCTGAGGCGCACAATCATTTGATTCCCAGCCAAGACACGTTGCTTTGTCTTATCATCTGCACCATCTGATTTCAAATGTGCTGCCAACATAGATTCCATTCAACAAAGACACAATGATTCTACAAAGGTTCAGATTCTTCCTCTTTCAGTTAGCATTCCACTTAAATGGTGGTCTTGTAACTGTGGGAGGCAACCAAAGGATTTAAGAGAAACCTGGGCAAACTCTAGACTGTGACGCCTGGGGCCAAGAAGGTTAGCAAACAACTTAGTGATTCATGTAAGGTCCTGTGAGGTAACACGGACAGCCCTGTTTGCAAAGGTTATCTCACTTAAGATACAGATCCTATCCAATGAATTTTGAATACACAAAGATAACGCCACTTGGACAACAATTCAGTTAAGTAATTAACCATTTTTGATATATTATTCAAAATCATACATTCATTCAAAGGCTTATTCATACTGTGCAGAAATTAATCAATAACTTCATTGTGTTGTCTTTTTTCCCCCACAAGGCCTAACATCTGCTTTCAATACAGTTATTGAAATAGAATTCCTTCATGATGTTATCATGCGTGTTACTGATGCATATACGATTCTTTTTTATTTACTTGGATATGCAGCACTTCTTGTAAAGACAAAGAAGTTTTCTCTCCTCGGCAGATTAATGTGAAAACAGTCATCTGGCGTCAAATTCTTGTCAGAAATCAGTGTCCAGAGAGAAGCTCAAACATCTAAATGGAATCATATTTGTGAAGAATCTAAGCCAAACTGAGCTGCAGACACAATGGCATTCTTTTAACAATAAACAATAAACAATAAACAATTCTCATGCTGGTACATCAGAAGTGAACTAAACCTATTACTGCTTTGCCTCACTTGTCACCATTGCCCTGAGTTGTTGTCTTGATGATTATTTCAAGCAGTTTACAGATGAAAAAGAAGTATTTACACAAGAGTGGTGAGTTGTACAATCAGTTTTAGACAACAAGAGAAACATTCAATTGATCCTGATAGTGACCCATCTTACTGATCCATTATACATACTGACCACTAATGAGCTGAGATGGACAAAAAGAATGCACACTAAGGGTGCTTGCTAAAGACGAATGAGTGAAGATGCACTCTGAACTACTGACAAATGGTGTGAAACACACACACTCCATGGACACATACTTAGAATGCAGAGTGAAGATGGATGACACAGAGGAGATGCTCCCTGAACTGAACTGTAGCTGATAAATGATCGGACACCTCCGAGCATGTACCAACCCCTGCTGTGACGGACCATGGGTGGGTTATTTTGTGATCTGGCAAGAGGTTAAGAGACCATTTCTTCACCTTCTTTCATTAGCTGACAGTTAGAGCCAGAGATAAACTATGGGCTCGTTTTATCATTTTATTTTATTTTATTACAATGGAGGAATCAATTAATGTCAAGTCTGTTTTATTTAGAAATGTATGCATCACTATCTATCTATGATGCACTGGCGACCTGTCCAGGGTGTACTCCACCTCTCACCTAGTAGCTGCTGGGATATGCTCCAGCCCCCCATAACCCTGCATTGGAATAAATGGGAATAGAAAATGGATGGATGGATAATATCCTTGTTAAGAAATGAGTCTATCATAAAGTTTTCTTTCAAATTATGCAAGTGAAAAAAAATGCAGTAAAAAATTATATTCCAGCTCTTTGGCACTCTCGCTCATACCAACACACAGGACTGCAATTTAATTTTTCCAAGTATTTTCTTTTAAATCAAATTATTTGTAGAACCAGGTGAGTGGTTAAATACAGAGAGGTATAACGTCAACTTGCAACTCTGTCAAAGACCGATGGCTTACCAAACACTCTTTGAACTCTTCTAATACAGTAAACCTTTCACCATCTGGACCTTCAAGCTATTTAAAACAGAAAAAAAAAAAAAAGTAAAACTGATTAGCAAATATTTGACCCAGGCCTGATACAAAAACAAATCCTCCAGCAGATTCCACATGGGCTCAGAACCTCATCTAAACTGCCCAAAGCCATCAGTTCAAAGCACCCAAAGTTTGTCTTAAAAAGCTGTGACCGACCATTCAGGGCAGCTCTGAACCGTTTGTCTGCGTATCAATACACTGCCCCTTCACCATGTTTCACTTGCACGCCATCATTAAACTTTTGACCCTCGCTTGTCCGGCACTCTTTGACAAAACTCTTTGAGGTCTCTGACTACTGTCTATGTAATGATCGACCTTGTCACAGTATGTAATCTTCTCTTGTCTTTATTGTTTGGATTCCATCCCTCTCCAGCCCACACCACTAGCTGATAAGCAAGCTTTTGTGTGTTGCAAGTGTGCAATAAATCCTAAAGTGTTTAGTAAGGCCTTGTACACCTTCTGATTTTTCTATCTCAGCTGCCATCTCGAAACGATGAACCATTACCCTACAATCACCCACAGAACCAAATTACAAAGATCTGCTTCACAGCTCATTACCAGGTAATAATACGAGACACTTTCATTGTTGTGTCGGTGACATTGATAGTCCTGTAATGAAACCGAACCAGCATATAATTCAAGCGACTGATATATACATCCTGAGAGAGTCTCAGTCAGTTTGTCGATATCATATGTTGTTAAAGCATGTGGGTGTGGAATAGCTAGTTTCCGTGGTTTTACTACAGCTAAGCCAGCTGATCTCTCTGATAACAGTGCAGTATCAATTACTCGATGCTCCATCCAACCACCATCACAAATTACCTTGAGGTCAAGACCTCTAGGCATTCAGCTTCCTTGTAACTCTCCCAAGCCAACTGCTGGCCAGTACCACTCAATACCCCAGGTCCAGTTTCCCCTTCGGTATCACCCCTCCCACCCTCTTGTTCTCCCCTGCAGTCCCCATAGTAGTGTCTGGATCAGGGGCTGTTGGCGCCTAACCAGCAGCAGATGTGGCTCCGCAGAGAACACCGGCCCTCATTAACTTCAATGGATTTCCTAATGCGACAGCTTCCATATTTCATTTACCGCGTACCCAGACCCCAGCGGACCTGATGGAGGCCAACTGATACTTCTATTCTCTTGCACTGCAGAGTGGTGGTGGGGGCGGAGGGATTAGAGTAAGAGGTGCACTGAGGCTGGGTGGGGGAGAGGAGATGGAGGAGTGTGTTGCAAAGGAAGAGGTTGGGAGGAAAGGATTTCAGAAACCAGAGCAGAAGACATGACCCCTCTTACTGAGAGGAAATCAATTAATTCAAGCTTTTTACAGTGCAGCGTCTGTGAAGAGGAGCTACAGCTAAGTCAGCAATCTGAGGTATACATCAGAGCAAATGTCTACAGCGTTACATTATATCAAAAAGACATGAGGGGTGAAAGGAGGGGCGTCGTTTGGCTATGAAAGACAGGCGGAACAGGATTGTGGAAGATATAAAAAGCGAAAACATCAATGCTAAGGGAGATGGATGCAGAGGGGAGAGAGGGAGTGAGGGAATTTATGGTCTTGAGTCTTATTGTTCCTGTACACGTGAGAGTGCACAGCTGGGGGAAAAGAGGGAAATGGGGTGCAGATGTACTGTATCAAACACAGAGGCCTGAACTTCACTAGATACATTACGATGCGCTCCCCTGCTGCACTCCGTTCCCAAACATCAAAACCATTTTCTACCTTTCTCACCCTTCTAGCTACTGCCCCCCCCCTCTTCTTTCCAACACACACATTTACTTTCTAGCCCCCTTTCTTACGCTAATATCCGCAGCCTGCCCTGTGTTTTTTCTTTCTCTGTGGCAGTAAGCTGCTTTCATTTCACTTAATGCTCCTAACTTTACGGACGCAGCAGGTATTAGGATTTGCGGGCAAGATGTGGCCTCCTTTGAACTGCGTCAAGCTTGTTTTAAAACGTACTTTAACACATACACATACAGATGTTAGCGAGCCTTAATGGCATGGGTATATTATCATGCCCCGGACGACAGTTCATCACAGCTGTTCACACTTTCCCCCCCACCACCCCTTCAACATCCCTTTAACACACACACAAATCATTATGAGAGGACATATGGAAGTAGAATGGGAAGCATGAGAGTGTGTGAGAGGATTTTGCACCCCCCCCCCCCAGGTCTACAGGATTTACCCTGTATCAGGGGCATGGGGTGGGCTAAAGTGGAACGGTACTATCAGTGGAGTCACTGGAAGTGGGACAGGACGTGACCCTCGTCTCCTCGTCTTTCCTGCTAGCTAAAGAAAGACAGAGAGAGCACTTCCCCAAGGAGCAGAGAGCTGAGACTCTGGATAATTCCCGGTGCTTTCCCGGTGCCTATAGAGGAAGGGGCCCCTCTGGATTTGTCAGTTGTGGCTGCAGCTGTCTCGGGGCAAAATGGACCACAGTGGACCTGACACTTGATCTTTTCTCTCTCTCTCTCTCCCTCTCTCTCTCTGCTGCTTTCTTGTCCTTTTATCTCTCTCTCTGCGCCAACTCTCTGTCTGTCTTGCTCCATCATTCCTTTCACTGTCTCACACTTGCTGCCTCCCTTTCTCTTTTTCCTTTGTCAGTCTCTCAAGAGGATATCTACACTGGATTGGCTGACTTTAAAAATGCCCATTTTTCTTCATTCTAGCCTTTTGGGTTAACTGAGCCTTTGTTATTCTGATCCCAAAACAGAAGGTTATTGAAAAGGTCAGCACTATAAAAAAAACGCAAACATCTAGAAAATGAAAATAAAAATACCAGCAGACAAGACAATGAAAATCTTTGAAAATATGGAAGGAAATCTGCGTTGATTCAAGCATCAGAAACAGAAATTGAACTCCTCGTCGACAGGTATTAGCATTGTATCCTATACAATTGTATTAATTATTAATGCTCTTTCTGCTGTCTGGCAAGAGGTTTGGCAAAATTGGAAGCATGAACATATAAATCATGAGTCTGGCTGTATTTAAGGTATCACTTGATCGCAAGGGACAGACGGTGGGACGGACGGTGTCCCATTCAGTGTCAAACGTTGTCTGCACAAATTTGTTGTTTGCAAACAGAAAGAGGATGACAACGGAGATAAATTAGTTTTTCTCTGGCTTGGAGAGTTGAAGATGGTCTGGGATCATGACAAAAACTATGCATATTAGGGATGTAAGCCTCAGTTCTAAGAAGTTGAGTTCGCTTTGTTAAAACACCTGCCAATAATGCATGTAGCTGCAACACTATTTAAAATTGTGAATGCAGAAGGTACATGTTGGGTAACATTTACAGGTCTGTCTGACAATGTAAAACATTAAACATCAGAGAAATTAAAGGAATAATGATCTGATATTTTTCCTTGGCTGCTTAAACTTCACATCCATGTTGCATTTATGTTGCTACACTGGTTCTGGATTTTTAAGAATGGCATTCTCAACATTTTAGCTGGTTTGGTTGATCTCCATAGATCCACCTCCAGCCCCTGACATAGGCGACCCTTTGCTCTGGCCAAGTAAAGAGTTGGTGCTAATGTAGCTCTGGATTTTCCATGCTGGGTTTAAAGCTTTGGTGGTTGAAACAGAAGGAAAAGGTTTTGCATTTGACCCTGGCTCCAAACCAGCACTGGAGCAACCTTAGTGGAATAACCCAGCTACACAGCTGGAATTTCTTCTCAACCTCACACAGTTGTAAGTAGAAAAATTAATCATACTAACCAAATTATACTTTTTGTGTCAAACTTTAAAATAAATTCTATCTGTGTAAATATGATTATTCTAACATGGGTATGTTCCATTTTTCATCTCCAGAGATTGTTACTTATAAAAAGCTGAATCCGAAGGTGCAGGTGAGGTAGACTTATATTGTCGTACATTCTGTCGCCTCTTCAGGTGTAGTTTAAGTAGTCCTACTGCCTGTGTACCATACAGTGGCACCACATAAGTCATTATTCACATATCAAATTGCCAGTTTCTCAGGGAAAATCCAAAGTGCCATCAAACATTTAGCTCCTCTTCCATGATAATCTGTGGTCAGGTTTTGTGCAGGTTTTTAGAGAATTGGGCACCAACTTGAGAGAGTGCATTTAATATTAAACTTTAGGAAGTGGAACCAATATACATATCATCCTGATAACTGCTATCGTATTCTACAAATTCAAAAATTGTCAACTATCAGAACTTCCTTACTTTCATCAAACAAGAAAATCTTGTCAGTTCAAAGGCGGCTAGTCTAAACATTGTAAAGACCATGTCATTCATAAATATCATCAACCATAAATCAACGGGCCATAAAATTGCATTTAAAGGTATAGAGAAGAGTTTACATATGTTTTTTGCGTAATGATCACAAACAAGATTTGTTGAGTCAGATGTCCCTGCAGAACACAATATGAGCATTCCTCAACCTGGTTGCACATGGTGAGGGTTAGGGTCAAGGAGAGAGTTAGGAGCAATGAAACCACGTCAAATGGTCAAGGAATGCCCAGTTTAGTGGAGGAACACCCCCCCCCCCCCCCCCCCCCCCCCCACTGTGTCCAGCCTGGACCCCCACAAATCAGCAGCAATTGTGTGATGATATGCCAAAATCTTTGAGCAATGTTACTTATACTTTACTGAATCCAAATAAAGAGGCTGATGAGTGGAAACTTATTCTGTAGCAGACATACTAGCAGTCTTACATGAATACCCTCCATGTCAGATACCCGCGTGTACCTGAGAAAAGCATCTCAGTGCTCCTTCATTCTTAAGTAATTGACCCACTTTGTCTATATAACACATCTGGCTCCCAGAGCTGCCCAGTCAGGCCCAAAGTCTCTATAAAGTGAAACACCATCCATAAAATCTCCATTAGAGCAGGGCTGCCTGGAGGTCACCAGGAGGAGAATCAGGAGGTCACTGCTCCACTGTAATGCCTTCACACGTGGGGTTAGAGGTGAGTGCTGTTGACATTCCTCCCATGACTGTCTGATATCAGCGAGATTGATCAGCCGGAGAGAGGATCTGGGAGGTGCACGCCCACTCAGCCCCTGAGCTTAGAAATTTGTGTTTGGTCCTGCGCCTTTCAGATTATCTACCCTTTTCTCTTCTTCTCTATCTGTGCATCTTGTTTTCCCCTCTGTCACCTATATATCTGGTGGATATCCAGCAAGGCTTTAGTGTTACACAGGGATTGACCTTGGAGGAACAGGACCAGAGTGTTTATCTGGCTTTCCTCTTAGCTAGACTAGATAAAAGAAGAGATTTGTGATTGATCGCCCACTCTTCGCTTGAGCCTTCATAGGTTTTCTGTTAACATTTCCATGTGAACTACAGTAGAGAGCTGTGAGTTATTGCCTTGTCAAATTCCACACCATCTAAGTACCGTTGCCCTTGGAGGCCAGGTAAAGACTACCTGCACAGTATATGAATTTCTTTTTCTTTTGATATAATCTGGGGATTTATTGCCGCTTTGGATAAAATTAGAAAGGACAAGATGAAAGAGCATGAAGAGATGTTCACATGCAAATGGTATTTTAGCTTCTTTTCCTTTAAAAACACATTATTTAAAACAAATTGCACATGCACACTAGAATCTTTGATTTCCAAAACTGAGTTCTTGGCAAATACCTGCAAATAGCTTGGGGTGAAATCTTGAGTATCTGACATATCTTCACTGACTGCTACACCTCACTCAGCAAAGAAGGTGGACCACCACTTTCCCTTGGATTTGTTTGAAAAAAAGAAAAATGAAAGAGAGCAAAATGTTTCCCCACTCACTGTACAGGATCCAGTCATGTGTTTACCGACACTTGTGATTTACAGTAAAGGGACAATTGGACAAAACACACCCAGCTTTCCCGTAGGTCAGTCGGTCATTAAAGTCTACTCACAGTGCATCTTATCTCTCTTAATCAAATACACCAGCCCCACGAAATCACACGTAATTGGAGGTTCTTTATTTTTTTCAACTTCTTTCAGCCTGAGCTTTGTGGAGATAACCTTCCCTGCTGCTGCTGTCTCTGGTGTCTTTGAGTAAACAAACAAACAAAGTTGGAAACAGGCAGTCAGCAGTGGGGCGGGCTTGTTAGGGTTCAGCCACCAGGGCGATGGGATCCTGGCCTGTTAGTTTTCCCCTGGGAGGCGTGTGTGTTATATTTGTGTGTGTGTAGGGGGGATGACTTGTTGTTTATTACTATAATTTGTCTGAGTGGCTCTGGAGAGATTTCAGGGCTCTTTGAAGCAGAGCTGGAAGAAGCCTGGAGCGTGGCATGCTGTGCCCGGGATTTGGGCCCGATTTTTAATTCGTCTAACCCCTGCCTCCACCCAGTCTACACCCTTTCTGTAATCCTCTGTCCCAATCCTTTATCCTGAGCCGCATCATTCTGGATCTTCCTCTTACAGGCCACACAAATAGAGAACTAGAAGTCAGTCTATGATGTATTCCTTCAGATTTCTAAAATAAAACCTGGAACTGAGAAAAGAGTGGGTTTAAATGCTGTGACTTTGTTGTATTACAATGAGTAGAGATTGGTGAAAAAACTAACTGGTAATTACAAAATTGAAGTAATTGAAGAAATCCCACATGAGTAGTGCAAATTTAGTCATTTAAGTGGTGATATATGATCAACCCTAAAACCAAGTGAAAAGCATTAATTATCTCTTTAATATGGCAGCTTTTAAGGGTTGAGATTTAAGAGGGTTTAACTTAGATATTTGAAGCTAGAAAAAGGTGTAAGGATCTGAACAGTCGACGCAACTGTTTCAGAGTGTCTCCAACATGACAGGTAATGTTTTGGTTTAGAAAATGCACTTCACAACTTTTTCTTCCAAGACACTGCATCACTTTTCAGCTGATTTCCACTTAATGCACTAATAACACCACAATGGCGGTTTTGAATGCGCACCATGGCTGATTAATCAAAGAAATGCAAGAGGACATTATAGTAGGAGGCAAGGAAAAGAAAGAGAGAGGGGGAAAGAGCAAGAGATAAGACAAGAATCAACATTGGACCGACTTTTACCAGCTGGAGAGAGCTCAGAGTACAGGCAGGATGCAAAATGGATGCTGATTTAGCGGGCGTTAGAGGGCGCATTACTGAGAAAATCTAAAGTTTCATGATGCTTCTTTAAGGAAGACTGTTTCCCTGCCTCATAACCTACATAACCATGCAAAACCAAAGCAAAAACCCCAACAAATGGACTAACCTTCCAAAAAGGAAACATTCAAGCATTATTAAATGTGGAACTGATCTATTTTTCATAGCTGAAGCAAAGAAAAAAATTATAACATGACACAATGCCTTATACAAACAGCATATAGGCACACAAACGTGGAATCAAAAAACGGAAAAAGACTAAAATAGAAAAAAAGAAAGGTTTTTAAGAAATTGCACGACAGTTTAAGGGTTTCCTTAATTTCTTTGAAAAGAGAAAAGACAGCTTTTACAAATACCAAACCATGTAGTATCAAATGAAAGAGTGCAAACATTTATGTTCCCTATAGTGCTAAACTGTTGGGGAATTTGTATGGCTATAGTTGAGGAAAAAGAGAAAGGGGTCAAGGTGTTGACTTGATCTCCAAATTCTCCAGAGCCCAGTCCAATAAAGTATCTGTAGGCTGTGCTGGTGTTTCACGTTTGCCTTACAAAGCCTTCATGTCACAAACAATAGAACTTAAAAGATCTGCTGCTAATATCTTAGTGCTTGACACCCCAGGAGACTTCCAGAGGTCTTGAAGAGTTCAGGATCAGAGCTGTTAGACAGGTTGTTTTAATGTAACTGTGGATTAGTGGAATGAATAGTTCCAGCCAAAAGTTTGGAAACATCATCCCATTCATTTTTAATCAGTCGGCATGCTCAAATTGTTTAACTGTGGTGTAAATGTGGTTGCAATACAACTTTACCACTTTCATTAGCAGCCACATATAGCGAGCTGCTGCTTACAGTAGCCTACATCAGTTTCTAATTTCAGCTCTCAAATTGCAGTATTTCACTCTTTTCTGAGAAATACAGATTTAAAAACAGTGAGTTCTCCCAAATGTCCAATCAAATAAAAAACAGATGTTTTAAATTGCTACAGATACATTCATATTGCTACCTAAATCCTCAGATGTCAATAAATCATTGACAAGGGAAATTCCAGCTCAGGTTTCTGGAAGTTACATATCCACAATGTCACAATCTTATCCTCAATTATATAATGGTCAACTGTTGTAAAGCCTTATCATTTATATTTAGTTACACCAAAATAACTTCAAGGAAAGACAGACAAGGTACCTGGCTGTATATCTTTGCAGTGTGTGTGTGTGCTTGTCGAAATCTGTCTGCATGTGTCTGTCTTCTTTATTTTGTTTGTCTGCATAGGAAGCCCTCTTATGCAGCCCACAGCCATCATATACATGGCTATCTGTCTGGTGCATCCTGCGGGTGTTGACTTGCTTAGTCCCCAGAGAAGGGTTTAATTGGTGTCAAGCAGGCCCCAGTGAAAAGTCATCAGAGACTAGGGATGCTCAGTGAGACAGGAAAGCTTTTATTAGGGGACTTCTTCCAACAGCATGACTCTCCATGTCCCTGTCTGTCCCATTGTTTCTTCCCATATCCCACCCTCTTAAAATCTCTCAACGCCACTCAGTTCCCATCTGCTGTCTTCCTCTCCCACTTACTACGAGCTTAAAAAATGTACCATTTATCACAAGTCCTCTCATCCTTGATGCTCGCTTGCACCTTCTTTTTCTCAGGTATTGTTTTATGTCTGATGTACCTCCTTGAATAACTAAGGGAGGTTGTTTCTGGGGAATCTGATGACCCTGAAGGCTCCACTCAACAAGCCATCAGACTTAATGATGAGAACACTTCCTGACAGCAAACAGACCCAAACACACATATCCAATCATACAACAAGGCAACAAGATTTCATATGTATAGTACTAGTCAACACTTTGGACACAAATTCCCATTCATTTTGAATGAATAGACTGGTTTTGACTGGTACTATAAATCGAAGTGTTGGTGCAATTTCAGCCCAGTCTCACAAGAAAACCTGTAACAGGTACATTTGTCAACACAAACACAACACAAAGGCACATACATTGTAAAATACAGTTGTACACATTCTACACAGAAACAGACTGTAAAGTAAGAACACTTCTACCTTTGATGAGAATAGACAATGATCTAAGTATTTCTGAGGGATACTTCTGTTTTTAAGTGCTTCATACATAATTAAATATGTCTTTGTGTTTTTTAAGTGTGGTTTTGTATTTGTATGATGTATTACATGATATCTGCCTGTCACATCCTTTTGTAAATATATGCATACAGCTAGCTTATAGAAATCATTTATATCATATTTAGATTAACTGTATTAAACAGATCTTTTGTTTGTTATATAATACATGTTTTTTTTGTACAGATAAACATTTATTTAGGTATTACTCTTTGACTTGCAACAGTTACAGAAAGAAAAGTGTTACTGATAATAACATTACTGATTGTTGAAATGGTCACAATGAGTCAGCGATCATTAAACCCAGGAGAAGGAAAGTGAGGCAACTAAATGAAATTCAGCCATCATCATTTTAATCTGTATTTTCCTTGTTTTTTTGTATTTTTTTAAAACCTATTTGTTTAAATTCATTTATCATCCATGGCTAAAATGTGAAATTAATAATGCTGTCATTTCTTTTCAGCACACACCCCATTTGCATGCATATACACCAACCCACTCATATACACAAAGATAATGGAGCAGCTGCATCTCCCAGTTGCTGCCTGCTGTGTTTTGTCAGCAAATTAAACTGTAACCGAAACAGTAAGTGTAATTACTGTTGCTTAAGAGTGACGAAAGAAAAAAAAACCCACATAACTGCAGTGTAGACAGTTTTCATCCTATGTATGCATTGTCAAGGCATATGTACATACAGGACACACCTGCCCTTCAGGCACCTGAAGATATCAAAAGAAACCACCACTCATATATGCTGTTTGTCTCAAACTTATCAAAATCTTTATTTTTTTCTCCTTAGGTTAAAATTTTTTTGGTACATATATATTATGCCTTTTTGGTGAACTTTATTGCCAGGTATTTTATAGGAAAACGTCCCTGGTATGTTTTCATAAATACTTGATTTAGATCCAAAAGTGCCTCTACCACCACATGAGAACACACCATCATTTGCTGGTCAGAGTATGTCACAGTACATTAATAAGGTGGAACAACCATCTTTGTAACAGGAACCAGGAAACAAGGGCAAGTACAAACTCATCCTGATAACTAAGCTGCAACGGTGGACGCCTAACTGCCATTGTTACGAAAGTCTGCACAAAGTTCGTTTCTTGTTTCATGACAAGACAAGCTCACAAACTCTTCCAGTGAAACTATCTGGATGATCTTTGTGTACCTGCAGGAAAGAAAATATAATTTAAAAACAATCCACCAGGTTTTGGTTTTGTTTCCGTAACAACTGTTAAAGTGCCGGTTGAAGAAAAGAAAGCATCCCACTATTTATCTTAAAAGAAGACACTGCAATCAGCCCTCCAGCCAATCTGTTTCTCCCTTGCCCTCTTTTCCTTCCTTTGTTCCCTTTTCTGCTTTTCTTTTCTTTCAGCCTCTCCTCCCCCTGTCCACCTTTCTTTTTGAACTCCCCCCAGAGCTCCCCCTTTTCTCTTTCTCACTCTTTCATTTCATTTATTTCTGAATGCAACCCTTTTCTATAAGTCCCTCTTTTTTCTTTCTACCCCCCTCCTCCAACCACTTCTTCTCCACCCCTCTCTTGTTCGATCCCTGACTCAACTTTCACATTCCTGGAGCATTCCTGTAGGATTAGCCTTTAGCATTCTCAGGCTACGCAGAGGCCACGGCCCCCCCACTGTGACGGTGGCAGGCACTAACGGACGACAGAGAAAAGTGTGTGTGTGTGTTGTCCTCTCACTTTCTTTCATCACCACCCTCCTGCCTGCCTGCTGCCCCATTTCCATCGTGCTCAGCTACCATCACAGTCAGCAACCTTGAGTCCTTACCCCAAATATCTTGAGAGTAACTTTGCTCAAATGTGCCAGCAGATGCACATGGACACTTGTAAAGTTGGCATCAAATTTGATCTCTTTGCACAAACATCTGCTGAAACAGTTTCTCTGCTTGTCTGACATCCAGAGGATGTCACGTTGAGGCCTTTTTCATAAGATAAGATAAGATAAGATTATACTTTGCTGTCTGGTTGCATGGAAAATTGCACTGCAGTACCAGATCAACAATCTGTACAGACACAACTACAGCCATATAAACCAAAAACCTATAAAGGAACCTATACATATGTTAAAATATTAGCAAAGCATAAAAACACATTTTAAAAATGCAAACCCATCAAAACCATTGGAACTCCTAAAATACAGAAGAAGAAAACAATGGTACTGATTGAGCAGTTTGATGGAATGTGGAATAAATTAAAGTTTGTATTTATTCCTCCTGCAGAAAGGTACCCTAAAGCGTCTGCCTGATGGGAGGCACTGATACTCATTGTGCACAATGTGAGAGGAATCTGCAGCGATCTTTTTAGCCAGTCTTAGAGTTTGTGCAGACCAGCCGTTGAAGAAACAGCTTTCCAGAGGTTGGCCTACTACCTTGGAGCAGATGTTCAGCTGTTTCAGATCTCTGGACTTCAGCTGAACAGAAAGGCCACAGAGCCAAACTGGGCCTCCATATTGCAGGATGCTTAATACGGTGGTGGTGCAGAAGTTGTGGAGGATCTCGCTGCTGGCTCCAAAAGACCAGAGTCTCCTCAGAAAATAGATCCTCTGCAAGCAGCATTTTGACTTTTTGACCAAGTATATACCTGTTAGCCATTGCATTGCAGCTTGGTTTGCACAAATACAGTGGTTGCAAAGCATCCACATGAAGTGAGGCAAATTAATAATATCCAATAAATCCAGTTAGATTAAATTGAATAACTGCACATATTGTCTGTTTGTATCCGGTCTTAATTGTTAATGAGTCAATTCAAATACGTGACAGAACAGTCAGTGGGGGTAACCATCCTGAAAAGCTGATGAGATTGGATGCAGTGATGCAAGACTTTCCTCCTCTCCCAATTCTAACAATGCATGAATGGGACATAGAAAGCAGCAATATATGACGATGTTGTGGTATTTGGAAAATACATGGAAACAACATAAATGGGTGCAGATATGTTTAAAATGAAATTTGATAAAAAAAATAAAAATAAAAAAAAAGCAATATAACCATCAATTTTTCTAGAAACCATAGATGCGTAAAATCTCAGCATGTGATGTGGTATATTACTTTACCACCAGCAATCCAAGCTTGACAAGCTTGAGTATTTTCTGGTTAATAAGTTACTCCTGGAGCAACACAAACAACTTGTAGTGAGGGGTCCATGTGATAATGAGGTATGTTATTCCCATATGTGCTGCTAATATCTAAACTTAAATATATAGACCAATTGTATCCAATTGTCCAACCACTTGCCAAAGAATTGTTGAAGTCATGTCAGATGAGTCACAATTTAATAGTTTTATATAAGAGAGTCACTGAACCACCACCCTCCACCCGTTTTCTTCCTTATGAGCAACCAAACCTGGAGTGTGCAAGGTGAGTATGCTCTCATGCAGCAAAATGCCGTAGGTGAACTTCTTCATGCAGCAACTTGTGTGAGCAGAACATCATCACACAATGAAAATGTGAAGAAATGTTAAAATGTATTATTATATAAGCTGTGTATTTGTAAAGAGAAAGGGAATGTAATTATTGTAAATAAACAAATAAAAAATAGGAATAAATTCTCTTACAGTTTTTTTTTATTTTGTACTGCATGCTATCTTAAAATCTCAAACAATAGGTTTAATTTGCAGGAAAACCAGTGAAATAGAAATATAAGACAATTTAGCGTAGGATTCTCAGTATTAATTAAAGAACAGTCTATGTTATACCACAGCAAAATCAGAAGGAAAAAGTGAGTTCTTTTTCTCTTTCTCTTTGCCTGTCCATCCGATGGAGTGTACAGTCAGCTGCAGCCGCCAGCTGCAACATCAGCATAACAGGTAGATTAATGTTTCTATCACTCACACTAATGATTCTCAGCATCCAGGTGGGATCTTGTAACAGCCCATCCCAATTACTGTCAAACTGACCTGCCAAGTAGTTCTATAAACTGCTATGGGACAGAACAAATGAATGAATCACTAAAAAAAACCCTGAAATGTATGTGATGATTATATGAACGGCATGAATCTAAGCTACTGTGGCATATACTGACACAATGATGTATGTAATTGATGTCGATGATAAAAACACATTTAGGGCTCATCCATCTCTGCTCTCCTAACATTTTAATCTGAGCCTTTAAGCTAAAAGCGAAGCTCTATGAGGTAATCATGGCCTCTTTCCTGTTTGTTCTTGTGTTCCTATAAGGGGGCTTTGTGTCGAGTCAGTGTTACAAGCCAAACTAGTAGCACTGGCCTACCACATGTGGAAACACTCACATCACCTCCCAGGATAAAATACTTGGCAGGGACAGACAAGAGGAGGGGTGGGGGTGAGAGAAAAAGAGAATGAGTGTGTGTTGGTGGGACGGCGAGCGAATATCATAAGTATCAGCTTACTTCAGCCAAAATAAAAGGGCGATCAGAGCCAGAGACGCACCTCAAAAACCTCTCAGCTGTTTCCCCCTTCTCTCCTGCCAACATGACTCATTCTTCTCTACACCTCCCTATGTAATCCGTTCCTCTCTCCTCTCCTTTTTTTCAGTTGCCAATTCATAAATGTTTGCTTAGAATTCAACTATAAATGATCTTATGCATCCTTCCTGTGTTTGAACTGCTTTGCATCTCTCCCGGACCTTGGGTAAGCTCTTTCCTCACGGCGTGCCTCAGCGCTGTTCACTCTCCTCTGCCAATGTCTCTACTTATCCAGCAGTGTATCTAAACCCCTCTCTGCTGGCTCATATTGCAGCTCTTTCTGTAAATGCACAGTACAGTATTCTGTTTCTCCACATCAAACTGATTGCTTTCTGTCAGACTGTACCGCTGTTTGCTCTCCCCCCCCCATGCTCCCACACGTCTAAACATCTGTCCATCCCATTACCGTGGCTGCTGCTGAACCTGAGCCCCTTTTACTCATGCTGACAGCAACATTGGCGAGAATTGGAATAATATCCAAGGGAATGCTCCTATTCCCGAGTGTCTCCTCAAAGCTCCTGATTATGTGAGCCAGCTGGTTGAGAGACATGACAAGTCGCCAGGCGGTGTTCCGCTGGGCATCCGATAGGGTCCCGGATGTTTGGGTATGTTAGGAGCATGTATGGGGATCAGTGTGAGAAAAGGAATGCATGCCCTGCACAGGGCATCAGTCGGCTGGGTCGTTTGGTTGGAATGTGACTCAGGAAACCCATAATGGAGTTTTCTGTATTTGCTGTCTGGATGACTGTTGTCTTTTAGCACTCTGAGGTACAGAGGAAACGGATATGACTAAAGGTGGTAGCAGTGATGATGATGAGAGCACAAACAGCAAATATCTTTCATCTGAACAATAAGAAAAGCAGAAAGACATGCATTTAAGTTGCTGAACCCTCTGATAGAGAAAATGTAAAATTGTGTGTATAATATGTGATGTTTAGAAAGAAATTCAGCTGGTAATAATAATATTGATAATAATAATAATAATACTATTGTTATCATAAATTATTCATTTATAAATCTTTTGCATCATTGCAAAAGCGTGGGATATTCTCGGTCGTGTGTCTGTATGTGCGTAGTGTGTTGTTTGTAGTCCAGTTGGATTGCATTGTTTTCTGTATGGTGGTTTTTTTTTGTTTTGTGTTGTAATTTTTCTCTCACCCCCTACCCCACTTCCCTTTCTTCTCTGTTCTTTTTTCTCTTTCTGTCCCCTCCGGTCAGATCCAGCAATAAGGTGCAAATTCAAAATAAGAACTAAAATAAAGATTTTCTTTTTCAAGAGTGACTTTATACATATAAAGCTCTTGAAAAAGCAGCCAGACAATCATTCTGCTTGCTACAATGCTGGACAAGACAGGTGTAAAAAAAAAAAGAGAAAAATAAAGAAAGAAATTCAGCAATCTCAATAAGCATAGCAAGTATTGTTGTTATGGATCAATCAATTCTGGATATCTATAATGTCTCATAACTTATTGTAAAAGCATGCCAAGAGATTTTAATACATGCTTTACAGGATTTTCTTTTAGAATTTTGTGTGAAACTTCTTTTTGTGGTTTAAACAGCCTTGAATCTTCTTATAAATGATGCAACAAGTTTCTCACACCTGGATTTGGAGATTTTTTAGTAACTCCAGAGATGTTCAAATGGGTTCAATTCAGGGCTTTAGTGCGGCCATTCATGGACACTCACAGAGCTGAATGACAGTAGCTGAAACATAATGTCACTTCCTGATTTGTTGTCATTAGTTTTTAGAATAATTTTCAAAAAAATATTCACAAGATCACTTTCGTAGGATTTTGTAAGATTTAATATGAAGAGCATAATTTGCCTTTGCAGAATAAAACTGATGAAAGAATCACAGTTCTGTCCCCAGTCAGTGGCCCAATCCTATTTCTTTTTTTTACCCCTACCCCTTCCCCATTCTCCCTTCCCCTTGCCCCTTAAAACGGAGCTACAAGGGGAGGGCTGAAAGTTAGCCCCTACAAATTAGGATACCCCTTCAACAATCGCATATGTCATCAATAGTCATCGCTGGCTTTTACGTAAGCAGACACTGTTGCCGAAAATCTCGAGAAATCATGCCGTCTTGCGTGGGCTATTGGCATCTTTTTTTGACATTATCAGGTTAACGTTAACGTTACATCCGATTTGTGCATATTACTACCGCATGTGTTGTACCCCATGAAGCCCTTAATGAACTGAAGAGCAGCAGCAAGGTTGCTGAAGCTTTTATAGACAATGTTATTTCTGTAGATTATGAGGGCTGCCTGCTACAGAGCACTGGTAGTGTTCAGCCGGCTAACATTAACATTACTGAAGCCTCAACTTATTACGCTAGTAAGCAATTTTTTTCGTGTGCATTTTATGAAGAAAATGAACCATAACAGATTGAAACAGCGTTAAAATAACCAATACAATGGTTGTCATGCATTTTAAAACTTTAATAATCGAGAAAATATTTGTACATTTCTTTGGACTCGGTTGGCCATTCTGGGAGATTTTTCATTCGCTCTTCGTTTGAAGTGAGCTCCTGAAAAATCTTCATTTGAAGGGGTATGTAGCCCTACCACTTGCCCCTACCCCTCGGTCCTAACGGGAATTGGGACACCCTACCCCTACACGCGTAAAGCGGAGGGGTAGAGCCAAGGAGTGAAATGGGATTGGGCCAGTGTGTCAAATCTGGAATTTTTTTCTTTGCCGTATAGCTCTCGGAGCTTCTATGAACTTTAGTGGGAGAAGAAGAAAGTAAAATTGCGGGAATAATATTTTTAAGAAAAGGTAGAAAGTGACTTGAGGAAAGAGATAGAATGATTACCTAGTTGATTCCTCAACAACACAAGTGAGTTTATCATCTAAACCTAGTTTCAAAGTCTTAAAGATGCACTACAGAACATTTCAGATTTTCTCAGTGACACGCCCCCTATTGACATCTAATTCGGGATCCATCTTGCATCCTACCTGTAAAGTGAGTTCTCTCCAGCCAGTAAAAGACAGTCTTATCTTGATGCTTGTCTTATCTCTTGCTCTGTACCCTTCTCACTTTCTTTTCTGATAATGTCTTTTGGCTTTTCTCTGGTGAATCAGCCACGGTTACGCGTTTAAAACAGCTGGTGTGTTTATATCTGCTTGCTATAGTGTGTGACACACCACGTCACACTGGCGAGTTCTGCCTGAAACATCACGCAGCATCCCAGAAGAAAAAGTTGTATGGTGCGGTTTCTCAGTCTCGGGACGCTTCTGGGCAGCGACGGCTGCAGAAATGCTCACAACAGATGTCACTGTGCCATCAAACGAGTCTGTAACTTGGCGTTTTAAGGTTGGAAAGTTACGCAATGCGTCTTTAAGCTTCATATACTCTTTATCACCACCACCACTAACACTTTGTTTTTTTGTATGTGATACATAAATATAGCATTTAAAGTCAAATGTACCTTTATAATCTGTTCAGAAGTAGTAAAACACAGCAGTTCACAAGCTTCAACTCTGCTGTGTTTTTAAGTGGCATTGATTGAGGACAAGCTGCCACTGCTCTGCAGGGACAGTCAACTAATTCCAGGGTGCTGCCTGTATTTGGACGAACAAATGAAAGAGACAGTCTGTAGATGGATGAAACCACATCCATCAAGGCCAGCTTTAGTTACCAAACCAGAACCTCTTCCTGAATAATCGCTCAAAGCAGGACTTGTTTTGGCTATTTCCATATGCTTCACTGTGACAAGTTTGACAAATTTTTGTCTCCCAGCTTTGTCTTCTGTGTCAGAGTCAGCAGCTAATGGAAGATGGGATCTGATCCCTACTCGTTTGTCCTTCAGACGGATTTAACAGAATCCTGTTGTGACTTTGACCTGCTGTGTGGCCAGATCAGATAAGCGCCGCAGGTAAACACAAACACCCTGAGAGGAGGGTAAACAAAGCTCTGATGATAAATGATACACACATGCTCAGGCACATACACGTTCAGAGTCCCACAGTCTGAATGCAGAGACAAAAAGCTGCTCAATAACTGCTGGGATGCTCGTGCATGCCAACAGACACGCAAGTGTAGGAATGACCTATCACCTTTGATTGTGGCACATTGAGTAATGAGAGGTCATGGCTTCAACTAAATACGTTTAGGTTTGATGGGGGATTTCAACCAGAGGCCTGACCACACACACAAACACAGAAGCAGAAACATATGGACAGGCTTTTCTTGTCTATGCACATAAATACATCTATCCACAGTTGCATCTTCTTAATTGTGCATAAACACAAACAGAGGAAAACACACATATACAAACATAAAAGCAGCTTTTCTTGCATCAGCACAGGCCCCTTCTACACACTACACACTTGTCTTGTGTAAGTGAGATGTCTTCAGTTTCAACAATGTGTGTAGTGTGTGCTGCCTGCCTTCTCCTCCCTTGGCAGAGTTACCCAATCTCCTGACACACATTCTGCATGGATGACGACGAACTCTTCTCATGACGCCGCCGGAGCCACCCGTTTAGTTCCGCCTTGGTTCTGTACATGCACAGTTCATAGGGTCAGAGGGCCGAGGGGGCCGAGACTGTGTGAGCAGTTATGAAAAGCCCAGAGTGTATAAGGTCTTTAATGAGCATCTTTGATCTGCTCAGCTCATCCTTGCACACAGATGTAATGTCTGATATCGAGTACAGTGCCATGCAGTGTGTAACAAGAGAAATACAGCCGACCCCGAATTGGATCTGGTGAATACCAGAACACATAAATTCAAACCTCTGAAAGCACTAGAAAGCCTTTAGTTGACCTTCCTGGAAATCTGCAGATATATAGAGTGAGATTGTGGGGGTTCATGTATGTGTGTTTGCATTTGTGTGTGCTTGCCTGTGGCTATTCCCTCACCTCCACTGACCCCCAAGAAAGAGCTCAAAGGCACAGAGGTGATGATCCCTGACCTCTGACAGAATCTAAGCCAAATTAGAAAACTCCACTCATTTATTATCTCAGGTCGTGACTTTCCATGGATAACATGGGAATGTGCTCCAAAATTAACAGCGGGGGTGAGACCTGCCTGTTTACATATACGAGATTATCATTCCTCATTTATTTACATATGGTTGACTCAGTTATTGTAATGAATTAGTCAGATCTCAGTGAGCAGTATTCACTGACCAGTCTGATGGTTTTGTAAAAGAATGAGTCAGCAAATGAAGCCGGTGGATTATAACACAAACCTGCAGCTCACATGTGGTAACCTATTTCTTTAGAAATACTTTTGTTTGTAGAGTTTTAAGAGCTTTACAGCTTGACATCGTTGAGAGAGTGTAGTGAGAAGTTTGAATCGAAACCAAATTAATTCTCAACCATTTTTTCCATAATTGGTGGCTTTTTGCGCAAGCTTCTGCATGCAGCTGCTGAGCCAGCAACACCCTAGAGCCTCTCCCCAGCTGATTCCCAGAGAAAACAAGTTGTGTGCCTGTGAGACTTTCAATTAAGACACACTGAGCTGCTTGTACTGAGTCTGAGGTCTGGCATGCAGCTCCCATACTCTCTCAGTTTTTATGATGCTCTCAAATCTATAAACTCACTTATTATATAAACATATTGCAGATGCCATAAAACAGGGACTTGTTTTTGGCTTATTAGGATAAACTGGGATGTGTGTGTTCATGTGGGTGTGTCTGGGTGTATAACTGGAAAAAAAAAAAGATTATGTGAGAATGTGGAAATTTATAATTGCTTTTGTTTATCTCTTTTTATCCCAGATTATGTGGGTGTAATCTGCACACACGCACTTGTGTACGCATGTTTGTGCTGTCAGGAAGAGGATGTGTGTACACACTGTAGACTGGGGTTTGGCATGGCTGCCTGAGAGACTGGCAAAATGTGGATGGAATTGGCACAAGGTCATGTAGTGACGCTGCATGTTGCGTAAAAAACATAGAGAAACACGCTACCGGAGCCACAACACTGAAAGGGTGAAAGAGGGTGGAACTGCATGAGGGAGTGAGAAGCACACAAAAGATGCTTTCACACAGTCAGGCTTTCAGTTTGCTGTTAATGGAGCTGATACAGCAGTGGCAATACATTTGACTGCTCATGGGCGTACACAAGCATGGTTATTTTGATCCTTTTATCTATTTTTTTGTTTTATGGCTTAGAAATGTCAACAAGCTATTTTTTATTATCTAAATGAGGAAACCTTTGTAGTTATGTTAATTTGTCAATCAGATATCCACTCAAATAAAATATAAAAAATTTCTAGACAAAAAACCTATAGACAGAGATCAATACCATAGAGCGTAAGTGAGAAAATCCATAGAATGGAACAGTATTTTCAGCCTTCTCCAAAGGTTTTCAATAGGATTTAGGCTAGTAAAAAAAAAAAAAAAAGAAGTACATTATTTCCTTTTCAATCATTCGTCTATGTCTTTGGATGTAAAGTTCTGGTCGTTTTCCTCCTAAATAACCCAAAACCTTCAACTCAAGCCTAGTTTTATGTTTTATGTCCCTCAGCAATACATTTTGCTTTGAATATGCACGGGAATCTTCTTTTAGTGCTCCGTTGATACATTCAATTCTCCATCCTCAGATGTAATAAAGCAGCCCCATTGCATAATAAACCTCCACCATGTATTACTGCAAGCACCATGGTCTTTTCCTTCTAGGCTTCATTATGTTGACCATAATCAAACTGAAACAATGCATTCTCCAAGAGCTTTTTTAAAAAAAATACTCAGTTTAGGGGTGCAAATAACTCTGACTATAGCAAAAATGGATAGTAGGAAAATCTTTCTAGCTTCTGCCTGCATATCCTGCCTCCTTTAGCCCCATCATAAGCTCCACAGGACCTCCATTTCCTTCCAGGGTTACAGCCCAGCCTTGGCCTTTCACCAGGTGGCTCCTGTCTGGTCACCTTTCACATCCCGCCCTGTGTGGGCTGTCTGGGATATAAGACACCCTAACCTCACTGTCTGCAGCTACCTTTCCATTCTTTGTGAAACCCTCTGACACGGAGTATGACTGTGTGGTTCACAGTGATTTTGAACTTTCTATTTAAATATCTTACTGATACTGAATAAGAAAATATGTGACATGCAAAATGTGTTTAGATGTTTGAGGGTTTTTTGTGAGTTGAAAGTATTTGACATCCAGCTGATGCTAAGGTCTAACATCTCTACCCTATCTGCATTTTATGTAGGAAATAACAAAACATGAATGAATTGTAGTCATTCTTGGCTTGGATTTGGGATGTTTCCATGACATATCCAGCAGCTCTGTCTTCCTGTTTCTGTTATCACTTCTCCTCACTTCCACTCTTCTTACAAGCAAACTGTGTTTGTCGGTTTGTTTTATCATCCCACACTACGTTGGAGAATTCTTGCATGTGTATGTATACAAATGTTCATGCCTCTGCTGTTAATAAAAGGGAAAAAGCATGGCGGATGTATAATAAGGACTCCTGGTCCAGACACCTCAGGAACAATTAGAGGGTCTCCACTCAGTTTCCTGTTTGAGTTTTTATTGGCTATGCTGTCATCACCACAGCGACACAGACAGGAAGTGCTGCAACACTACATGACAGACAAATGGACAGGAAGATTAAAAACATAAGAGGAGAATGAGCGGATACACTCCCCAATCTATTTCAAGAGCTGAACATACACTCATAAAGATGTGGACAGGCACGAGGACATTTAGACGTGGACGTGCACACACACTAAGGATGCTTTGCTTCCTGTCCTCCGCCATCAGTGAGTCTTACTTTGTGTTTGTTTTGAATACCTTTCACTTAGCTTTCAATGTCAAAAGGAGTTATATACAGTTTTTGTTCCTGCCTTTTTCGCAAATTACAGTATAAGCTTTAAATATGTATTTCTTTGTCAAAATGCAATTTGAGTGAAAACATTGTTTAATGCTCCCATCTGTAATTCTTCATGGGAAGCAGCTTGAACTCTCAGGCAAACACATTTGCCAGATTTATTAAGGCTACTATTATACATCTGCATCTGAGAGTGTGAACATGAGGTTATATGTGAACATCTGTATTCAGCAGTGACTGTAGAGATATAGACGGACCTTCCGCCTAGAGACTAGTAGGTTTCTGAAGAGCTGAAAAGAGGCTCATTGGGAGGTTCAAACTTTCATCATCTTGGCAGCGTCACGAGTCTCGTCACTCCCAGAAAATACAAAAATGGGCGACAAGGAGGCAGTGAGAGGGGGGCTGTGAGCGTGAGGACAGATGATTGAAAACCCTCAAACTCTGAACTGCCTGTAGCTACCAACTAACAAAGCTAACCCGGCGCTAACCAGCTGACAGAGGTATGCCGGCTAAAGCTAGGCGCACTATTAAACCACGGTTGTGCTACCCCCTGCCTCCTTTTGCCTGTCTGGGACCTGTCAATCAAAGGACACAGCCCTAATTATGAAGAATTTCCTGATTAAATAACATCTAAACAAATGAGTTATAAATAAATTCACTTCCCCCACAGTTGTATAAGGTAAACTTGACCTATTAAACCTAAAATGTTTTTTTGTACCAGGCTGTAAACATGTTTAATAGTGCTGTGAAGCTGGCCTTTTTAATTTGGGAGTCTATGGGAGTTTGCTCCCTTTTGGAGCCAGCCCCTAGCAGATGAGGGGTTAACTGCAATTTTTGGCACTTCCGCATAGGCTTCACATTTCTCAGCCTCTCAAGAGCTGGAAAACCTAATTGGGAGCTATTTAAATATCTGTTTGGGGGTTAATATCAATCTAAAGGACAGCTGTAGCAGAATCTTTATCCAGAGAAATAAATTGTATGCTTTCAGCTTACTTACTAGCAGCATCTACATATGTCTTGTCAACTCAGTCTCACAACAAACGGCATTGGGCACAAAAAACTTCTTCTATGCATTGTTATCCATCATCAGGATTTTTTGCACTTTCCGATATCACTACCGTATTCAACTTTACAAAATCATTACCGTATTTTACTTTACGATATCACTACCGTATTTTTTCCCACTGTATTATTATCACATTTTCCTTTAAAGTATCATTACTGCATTTTCATTTACAGAACCATTACTTTTCATTTTATAATTGTACTAAATTTTAGATTTTTTAATTGAAAACTGTGGAATGTACTGTATAGATTATAATGTACACTACTTTTACAGTACAGTGAAGAACAGTAAACTCAAGAACTTTTCCTCTCTGCTCAGATCCTTTTTCACTGTGACAGAGTCCATATCATTGCTGTATCAATCCACATCTAGTTCTCCCGCTCCATTCTTCCCTGACTTGTGAACTCTTTCCAGTGAAAGTTGGAGATCACATCCTGATGAAGCCAGAGCAAACCTGAATCCACCAAATTGGATCCCCTCAACACCACGGCTGTGGCTAGAAATCTGTCCATAAACGTTATGAACTGAAATGACATAATGTAATGAAGAGTAGACCCTCCTCTCCAGGACTCTTGAATAGACCTTAACAGAGAGGCTGAGAAGTGTTACCCCCCTATTATCCCCCCTCTGGTCTTCCTTCTTTAAGAGTAAAAAATTCGAAGACTTTTACTGTGATAATCATTGCTTAAATATTTTCCTGGAAAAATTCAATAATCCATTCACAGTACTTGACCCCCACCTTCCAACCCACACATTTTTTTTTTTTGTTTAATCAAATTAAACAAATTGACAAAATACAATTAATATTGATGGAGGCACCTTTCTCAGCAATAAATAGTCTAGAGTTAATGGCTCAGACAATACAAGATGTTTAATAACATATGATAACAGACGATTTCCCTTTGGCAAGAAAAGGCCTATATTAAGATATCAACAATAACCATACCAGTTTCTGGTAAATTGTAATGTCCTTTTCACAGAGATGCTGATGAAGTAAATTACTGGCAAATAATCGGAATGTAATACAACCTTTAAACTTTATATACAGAATAATACAAGGGAAAAGTTAGTGGTGTTGCTGTGTGACAAGACCTTTTAGTAGTTTTGCCAATCAAAGTCAACGAGCTGTCTGATGATAGATACCACAAGAAAATTCAGGTTGCTGCATTTTCTTTGGACCCTCTTTTCAGACTTGCAGCTGATTTGGGATTTTGACTGGCATTTAGTGTCATCAGGGTTGATTCTCAGAATGAACCTGCAAGTAGAAGGAAAAAAAACTGAATTTTTCAAAACAGTTTTTCACAAGAGAGTATTTTCACCCCTTTCTGTTTCTATGAGGCTGTGCCATTTAGCCTTCATTCCATTATATATGTCATATTGATTTGTAGTATCTATTATAATCTAATTCCAACCATTAGGATGAAATGGGAGCTGGGAGGAAAGCAGCAGTGAGAACTGCAGTGAGTACAAATAAAGGTCTTAGCTGGTCAGCAGATGAGTATATTCTTACAGCATTTTAAATTTGTTTCTTTTATTCCCATAGCTTTCCATTAATCTGTGTGAAATTGAAAGACTGAGCTGAGTGTCTGTATAATCTCCTAGATCAAGGGTATTCAGCTAAAATGTAAAGAGGTCCAATTAGGGAAAAACTTTTGGTGCCAAGGTCCGGGAATATCTCTCCCTCTCACCGTCCGTCTTTTTCTCTGTGTATAACCTCTTAAAGCTGGTTTATACTTGCAGTGGCAGTGTGTGTTTATACTCCACCTCCCGACATCAGTTTGTAGGTGTTTCAGATTTGAGGTCAGAAGATGTTAAATCACCAATTTTTATTACAAACTAACACTTACGTAGGTAAATGTGGCCTAACTAATGTAGGATACTCACCAGCAGCAACAGCTCCACGGAAAGCACAGACACAGTACAGCGCACAGCAAGTCCGACAGATTTTTTTATTTTATTTAAATCACTGTTGTTGATGTTTTCCGGTAATTGATTAAATTAATATCCAGAATAAACAAAAAAGGTCAGAAAAAAGTAACTGTTAAGAAATTAAATAATGTTTCAACAGACGTTAGCTTGATGTTAAAATTACTCCTTTAAGGTGAATGACGTTAAATGCCCCTTTGGCCCAGTAGCTGATTGACAGTATTAGCTACAAGACACTCACTTATTGGCACTTGACAGAAAAAGACACAATTAAAAGGAATCCTGCCAGTACGACAGTACGATCCTATCTGCAATATATTATAATTCCAAAATTGACTTGGATAGTCTAGTTTGAAAAGTGAGAGGGAAAAAATATTTTTTGCCCGTTGGTATGTGGCACAGAAAACACTAGACTTTGAAAGAAAGTTTAGTTGGAAAATAAAACTCCACTAAACTCACTAACAGATAGCAGCTATATTGAAATGACAAGTTTTCTCTTGTTAGCTAATGTACATGACAGAAAACTTAGCCTATATCCTTGGTAACTCAGCTACATCAATGTAACAATTATCTTTTAACTTTCAAAAAGCAAACTTACTTTCCAAAATATTTGAAAACGTCTGAGATTCTACATGAAATGGTATCAGGAAAAAATCCACTAACCTTTTATACTTTTTCCATGTTTTCTCGTTTTCTTGACCTATTTTACAGTTGGAAATCTTTCTTCTTCTTTTTTTTTAAGAAAAAGGGAAAGCTCTTTTGCCATTGGTCAATTATTCGGCAATTGTCTACATGTATTTTGGTTTCCAGTAGTAAAGATAATCACAGTAGTGAATGTAGATTTTGCATAATCCATTGCAGTTTACAGTATACTACTGCATACAGAGTTCACAGTATAATACTGTCCATATTACAGTAAAATATTGCCCACATTACAAAAATCTGTTACAGTGCATAAACCAGCACCCTTCTGAACTAAATTACTGAGAAAAACTTTTCTCTTTTGTGACTATTTCATGTTTTTCCATGACACCGGGCAAACCCTATGCACTTCTGCCAAGTTGTGCTTTAATTTGTATTCCCTTGACTTAGTGTGTGCAGAACCCTATATGGAAACTTGAGTGTGACCCGAAAAGGTGTGTCTGTGTGCACTTTATGCACTGCAATCTCAACAGCTGTTCATGAGACAGAGAAAAAAAGCCTTTTTCTTTAACTCAATGCATTATCAGTTTCAAGGAAATTATGTGTCTTTGTTATATCTTCATTTTTATTATTCATAACTAAAAATGTGGGCTTACTAGGGAACACAGAATGGATTATTTGGCTGTTATTTGGCTGTTTTGTTTAATGAGACCTTCCGATGTAAACAGATATCTTATAAAAACTTTGCTTCATTCGAATATGTAGCTCTCCAGATGAATTCCCCTGGCCATGTGCTGCTCCTTAACATATATCGGCCACTGTCCAAGCTTTTTTGAAGACTTTGCTGAACTACTGTCAATAATCTGTGTTGACTTTGATTATTTATCTATAACGGGAGACT
>JAOXYM010000024.1:15484358-15494977 GCA_028567055.1 Leptatherina wallacei | reverse complement strand
TCTAATGTTTGTATGTAAAGCACCTTGAATTGTCCTGTACATGAAATGTGCTATACAAATAAACTTGCCTTGCCTCATTTCAATTCGTGTTTTTCTTAATGTTAGTCAATAATTAAAAAGAAATCAGTGTTGTATGCATATGTAAGGGACTGGGACTTCATTAATCCATGTTGCATCACATCTATAGTTTTGCTCTGTGTGACTCTGTATTTTGGTATTGCACAGCATGCTGAGCTTCATATTTCAGTTTAATTATTATAATATTTTATTTAAAAAAGAAACAAAAAACATTAAGACATCGTATTATGATGTTTTCTGCAAATGGTTTCTCTGCTTATGCAGCGTGTGAAAATTGGTCTGCAGGGCAAATAAAATTCAAACTGTATTTGTATTCTTTGCCAACTGTTATTTTCTCAGTATGGAGTAAATATTTCCTGGCACTGTCTCAGATATCAGCTGCTCATGCATCATTTTATTCAGCTCTACATGTTTGGTTTCTGTCTTTTGGAGATGTTTTTCTCTGCACTCATTTTACATCTCCCACAACTGCTCCCAGTGGAGCACCAAGTAATCAGAGCTCCTTTGATAGGGAAGTAGCACAAGGAGACGCACAAGGGATTAGACGTGAAACAACAGCAGCTTCTGTGTTTTCTAAACCGACATCACAGCAATTTTTCATAGAATCGTTGATAAGGAATAAAGGAGAACATGAAATAACAGAAAAATATGCTGTCTTTATGTATGTATTTTTTTTGCACAAGATAAATATATTGATCAGCTAAATATGAACGTTCTGTTTTGTCTCTTTGGCCAGTTAATGCATTTATTTTTAGCAAACATGAAAAGTGTATGGAGGCAGAGCTTTGATCTTATTGTTCACACAAAATCAGGAAATCTGAAAATAACAAAACTTTGATCAAAAGTGTCCTTGTTGTTTCATAATCTGGATGATCCTGCAAGCACATTTGCATTGCATTGCCCAGTCTCTCCTTTTATCCTGATTTATTTTAATTTCATTGTTATGAGCTCTTCCTAACAATTCCCATCAAAGCTCTTATTAAGAAACATTCCCAACAGGGATAAGATATAATAGACCTCTTTACTGCATATTAATTTTAAGCTCTTTAATTCCCCAGAAGAGCTCATCTCTCAAAAGTAGTGTTGGTGTGAGCTGGGTATTTCATTACATCATGACCTTTTTCCAGGGCCTCATTAGCCTGCTTGTTATCTCATTAGCAAAATGTGTGAACCTCGTTAGCACCTGGAAGCTCTGGCTGGTTAACGGTTTGCTATTTGTTAATGAGATCAATTCTTTTTGATACTTGAGTGCTCCAGTTTCTATGTTGAATCACTTTGGATGGATTCCCGCTTTCAAGGAAATCTATCTGAGAGAGACTGGGCTGGAAAATTATTTTATCACCAAGGACGACATTAGCCAAGGCCAGTGGTGTGTATGTGTAAATGTGTGTGTGTGCACATGCATCATCTGACCAACTTAAAGCTGGAGCTTGTAGGCATAAATTTCGACCACAAGCTTGAGTCATCCACTACAAGCGGCTGTTTAAATGGCTGAGAGTTTAACTTAATAGATAGCAGTCTCCTCCTCTGTGTTGGCAACAACAAAAAACATTAAATAAATTTAGAGTTGCAGGAAGAGAAGTTTTCCCTTCAAAAGGATGAAAAATAACAAACACAAGCAAACAACAACTTGATATTTCCTTCTACAGAGCTTGTTTGAATTACTCCTTTATCTGTGTTAAGTGCCCGTGCATTTCTGGAATAGGACAGCCTGAGGAAAAGAGGAGGTGGGGTGGGAGGTGGAAGGTGGAGCGTGTCCTGTGGGTTAATTTGGCCCTGTTTTGTTGGTGGTCATGCTGAATGTGCACATTGCCCAGAGGGACATGCTGTTTTGGGGTGATGTGGGGTGCTTTCTTTGTCAGAGGGGACACAAACGCACAGAGGAAACACTGGTAGCACTTAAGAAAAGCCAAATAAACAATTTGAGTCCAAATGATTCGCAGGTGTGGGAAGGCACAACTGCCATCTGTGGCGGGGCCTGCGGTGGCACTAACCCCCCCCCCCCAACACTGCAGCGGTGGCATGGCCGGTCCGCATGCAGCAGCGTGATTATGTAATTGCCTCAGCTGTCGTCAGAGCTCAAACCAAACCACACAAGGAGGGAACATGGGTGCTGTAGACTTCTTGGTGCACTTCATGAATAACTTTGTGTGTGCATGCATGTGTGGCATTCTTGGGGTCTCGTATGTTCAGAGTTCTCACATTCCCTGTGTGTTTTAGGGATCTGCTATGCATATACGGTTCTCGACAACTGGTTGGTGGATGTTTCACAACACCTCTTTTTCTGCAAAGTCCTGTGATGGCTGGTGGGGTACGAACAAATATCCTGGACTTGTGACATAAAGCTAAATTTCAGAAGAGTTGGGCGTGTGTGAAAGGGATCTGATAATTTTTGCCAGGCTGAAAACTAAAATTGCATCAAGATATGGGATCTTAAAGCACTTACGCTGGTTAAAATTCACTATACACCAAACAACCCAATATTGTCAAAAAATCAAGCGGCGAACACAAACACACAATGCAGCTTTTTGAACAGCCCTCCTTTCAAAGATGGCCTCAGCGGTTAAAGCCTTTACTTGATTAGTGGGATAAACATCAGCTCAAAAGCATTAGTGTGCTATGGTAAAACGGTGACCTCACTGATAATGCACACACACACTTAGCAAGCACTAAAACTAAGCTCGGCGTGGGCAGCTGCCAAGGCCAATCAAAGCCCTCTGTACATCCTGGGAGCAGCTGTCTCGTCCAATCATAGCTGCATGTGTGTCATCTGCCTTTCAGTTGGAAATGAAGTTCAGAATAGGACACTGACAACATGACTCTTTTTGGTTGCATGTGTCCTCATGTGAAGGGCAGGAAAGGATGGCTTTCATTAAACCTGAAAGTCTCATTTGGATTAAAAGTTTTCAAGGGAAATGTAGCTTGTGAATTCATGATTGAAACTGAAATGCTAAGCTTAAAAAAGGTACAACTGATCTAAGAGCAGCTTTCAATCAGACACTTGGGATGAATCTAAATGTTTTCACCAGTAACATACACAGCTCTTCGCTTTTAATTTTCAACAAAAATCTGCATTTGTCGTTTTGTTTTAATCCCTATGATAGCAGACTGCTCAAGTCAAATTCCCAGCAGGTGATGGAAGCTGGGACTTTCCTATTTTACTTACCGTAACATTCCCTAATAAGCCATCAAAGGCGTATCAGTGCACACAAGGACCCAGGCAGACTGAGGTGACCTCAGGTGACCTCTGTGCGGGTGAGTTCCTGTGCCCTGAGGCGTTCCATGGCTTACGACCAGCCAAAGGTCACAGCAAGGGGGGCAGAGAGAGAGAGAAGATGATGGGAAGAAAGATTTGAAAAAAAGATGGAGATTGCCCTCTCCAACATGCGCACAGAACGCAGTCCAGATTATTTAAGGATAACCAACTGAGGTGTAAGTGTTCTCCACAGGGTGGGGGTGGGATAGAGAGGACCCCTGTTTGCTTCGTAGCGGAGCACAAAGTGTGTCTGTGGTGAGGTCAGCTGGTGACAGCTGAACGCTCCAAATCTGTACACCTCAGCCAGCCACTGCTTCACATACTTGCTGAAAAGGCTGATTCATGCATTCATCCTGGTAGCAAAGTGATTCACAGTTCATTCGCTCACGCACACACATGCTACACAAACAAATTGGGACCCCAAGCAGGGGCTGAAAGGTCTTAACACAATCACCTTTTCTTCTTTGTTGGAAGGCAGGAAAAACAGTGGTGCGACATGACGGCTTCTCTGCCCATGTGGAAAGACTCATGGGAGATTATCGCAGTGTAGCCTGGCCTAGGCCGAACAAGGGCCCAGCTGTTGAACAGGAAGTCACCTCCGGCATGGCCCTGCGCCTCCAGCAACCCTCCTTGCTGCCTGGTGGGGAGTCGGTTGAGGGAGGAAAGTCAAAACTGACACCGATACAACAAAGTCTCCGGACTCAAGAAAGCTCCCAGTGTGTTCGGATTGTGCGTGTGTAAATCAGAAAGAGACAGAGGGAGAGGGAGAGTTGAACGCATGAAGGGGAGGAAGTGTTCAAGATTGATTAAGACCATTTTTCAGGTGGAATAAATTCTGTGGAGTTCCTTGAAACCTGTGGTGGGGGTAGAGTTATGACTGTGTTTAATGCTGAACTGAAATATGGACCTAAAGGGAAGCTGCACATCTGAGAAAGTAAAACCTTAATCAGTATAAACAGTATTTTATTTTCTTGCACAATGCAGACCTGATGTAACATCTGCAAAAAATGCTGTAAATGATCTTTGAAATGACATTTACTGTCGGGGCAGTGCCACATTCTGCACTCAGCTGAGACATACGGCTTCTTTTGACGTCTGGGGCTTTGATGCGGCTTCAGATGTTCAGCCTACGCATCTGCGCAGCTGAATAAAAAAAGACAGAGATCTGCAGAAAGGACAGAAACATGGAAAGACAGAGCTGTATAGAGAAATGCAACTGTGCCAGTAAGAGAGAAACACAGTCACTCAGTCATTTGCATTGCAGATGCTAGCGATAGGAAGTGTGAAAAAGCCTCATGCATACAGCCTGAATCCGATCATTGTCCAAGATCTGTGTGGCAGTTTAGCTGTATGCTGGAGTGTGGGAGTGAAGTTAGGATCCAGTGGTTGGAATTCACTGTGGATATGTGTGGGATTCAAGGCTTTCCTCTTATCACAGCCAAATGTCAGAGTGAGGATGTAGTGGCGCGGAAACAGAATAAAGCATAGCAGGAATGCTTCTCAGGCTGTCAGCGGCGTGCTTCACATTCAGTCGCAAACTCAAGAGAGCCACTCTCTTATTTGAGCATTCAGACCTCCAGCTGATATGCTAATATAACAGGAATATGGAGACACACCAGGTGACAGAAGACCCTCCCAGTTTCTCTTTCCATGAACAAATCTGCACACAGTTTGCATCAACAGCCAGTTTCCATAACTCATCTCAAATGAACAGATATTGATTCCTTAACTTGACCAATCCACACACTTATTAATGCCATGGGCCAAGAAGTTGTAGGTGAGTTGAGGATGATTAAGTCTGATAATTTGAGTAGAAGGTGAAACCCCCAGCAACCTGGTGACAAGACAGACCGCCTCATCTGCTGGTACCTCCCTGATCACCAATGTAATATGATCAAATGCAGCATAATGATGTTAGCCCTGCTATATCCACAATCTAAACTCTCCCATGACTCCCATTAACCGACTATGTCTGTCCATTGCATGGTCCATCAGTTCTGTTTGAAGTGGGTGCCTGTGTGTCACTGTCGCCTCCAGCTCTGTGACAGATGACCCAATGACCGTGTCCTTCAAAGGAGGGAGGATCGATAAATTCAAGGGCCTCCTCCTGCCATCATCAAACAAGCTGAACACATGTATATTTAAATAAACATACAAGGCAACACTTGTGTGTATATGCATACCCTACTTCTACTGAAGCTGGTGTACTTCGGATTCTGATCAATAGACTGGGGGGGCTGTGGCAGTTGATTAGCATTAAAGATGTCTATTGATCAGGAGCATTTGTGCTGAATATCCCCTGGTGCATATTGCTGAGTGTTTAAGCACATGTTACTCTAATTTATAGGCCCCATGAAAACAGTTAACAAATTGATCTCAATATCCCTTTTTTACCAGTTCTTGATCTTGTCAAGAAGATTCCAAGTCAAACTATTGAGACACTTCCAGGAAGTGGTACGAAGAAGAAATATAATTAGAGAAGTCTGTGATGGTTGGTGCAGATTGTGGTGGGAAAAAAAAGAAAAACACCACACAATACATTTAAAGAGCTTGAGGTAGACATGGAGTGATCCATGCGGGGCTCTGTATATAACACAAAAATTCTAAATGAATGCTTGCAAATTTGCTCATATAATATTTTATTGTCAGAAGTATAAACCAAGAAGGGCTTTTTTGAAGTGCAGCTGTTTCTGGGAAAAATAATGAAGCCTATAAGGGAAAGACCACTTTGCTTACATTAAAACATAGAGGAACTTGTGGGGCTGCTTTCATACTTCAAGCACTTAAGGCACAGAATGTGTTACCAAGTGTCAGAAAATTAGATTTGAGATGAACGTTGAAAACCAAAAATATAGATCCAAGAGTAGAAAAAAAATGTGAACATGAACTGTCCTGACCTAAAAACTCCTTGTAAACCTTCATCTTTGATAGGGTCATATGTTTTGCTATTTTATAAAATCAAAAGAAAAGAAGTCCCTACATACGGTTTACATTATATCCACAGATATATTTAGCTCTGGAACACCTTCCAAGTGAGCAATGCCTAAGGAATATGTAACAGGAACTGTCTAGCTTTTTTCCTGCAATATATCAAATGACAGCAGGATACAAGATGTGATCACTCATATCTTGTATTTTTCTACATTTGAAAAAGAGCTGAATATATTAATGTCTTTGGGAGACAACCAACACTGCACTGACAGTAAAAATGTCATCTCCACCTTTAAGAATGGCTCTCAGTGTAATGTTTTTTTTTAACCTCCATTTACCTCAAATATGCAGCCTACATTGGCAGCTCCCTGAGAGTTTGGTCGAGGTGCATAACTTGAGGTAAAGGCATGTGTATTTTCCATACTCGCACAGCATGGAGGGAGATTCGCCTTCACATCTCATGGCAATCTGTCAGAGAGCCGCAAGCAGCACGCTGACACACCAAAACAGGGGCTCCATTCTCCTGAAATGTTTCTCAACCTAGATGAGTCACAGGGTAACTGGCACTGCTTGAAACAAGCACGTCGGCCCTTTAGTTCCTTGCGGCCAGAACTGAGGGGATAATAAGAGAGCTGGTAGGAATAAGGGGCCTTTCTAATCCTAACCTCCTCATAGACAGCACTATTATCAGCCTTGTGTTTAAGTCAGATTACACGCTGCAATTAAAGGAGGCATCAGCAGGCTCCTTTATGGGAACTTCTACAGTGAGCCAAAGGGTTTGGAGAGTTTGGGAGAAAAGGCCTTGTTTATGGAGCGCAAGGGCTGACAAACTGTCCTAGTGGTAACGGCGGAACGGTTTAGTCATGAGGTTATGCTAAACAGGGGTGGAGATGCATAAACATGGTCTGTACGCAGAGGAATATTTTCATATGCAGAGTAGAAACAGTTAAAGAAAGTGTTCATATGCATTTTATGTCTTTCAAATAGACAGATGTTTGAGTCATGTCAAAGGTATGCTGCCATTAGTCTATCTTTTGATGTAGAATTGTATTTGAATGCCCTGAAATACAGTAGATTTTACATTTCAGGGAAATGAGCTGGTTGTAAATCAGGCATCATAAAGAGGAGAGTAAATTAGAGAGTAGATTTTTGAAATGAGAAAACCTGCTATAACTTGATGTTTATTATGCAAACTACAGAGAGCACATACATCTACTTACACATGCAAATGAAATAACAGTTCATCTGTTGTAAAGCAGATGACAGCTGGATCGAAACAAAGTCAGTGGCAAATCAACAAATGAATAAACAAATGTGCAAATGAAGAAGCAATACGCAAGTGAATGCATAATTGTGAGTCCCCCCAGTCCCAAGTGCACACAGCAACGGGTGTGTGTGGTACTGACAAGAGGCCAATAGGGAAATCAGTGGAGACGCTTTAAATGCCTTAATGCAGTCAAATTGTTTTCAGATTTCCTATTGATGGACAGTTTCCTTTCAACCATTTAACTACCTCACACACACACAAACACTCCTCTAAAGCAGTGGTCAGTTGCTCTAAGTCTGGACATCGTTACGGCGTTCTTTGCTCGACCCTTGACCTGTGACCTGTGATCCTGAAGTGCCGTTGCATCGTGAACCACTGAGGTGGGCAGGATGGAAGACTAATCTGAGACAGGAAGTCATGGCCGGAAGCGAAGGAGAGGGGCCAGTACAGGCTGATTGATATATACCCAAATAAACCAATACAGATCAAAGGCATAGATAAGTCTTGAAGAAGCGCTTAAAGTCAGTCATATCTGAAACAGCTTTTTCCCCCTTTTTCTTCTTTTAGGAGCAGAAGTCATGAAGTGTGAGGGATATATGAAAAAACAGTGGCATCCGGTTTCTGCCCTGACTTGTGCTTTACACCTGATTAGTTACAGGAGGTGAACAGATGAGTACAGATGAAATGAAACGGAAGGCAAATGGGATGAAAGAGAGAAGAGGCACATCTTTAAGCTAATGCCTCTTATCCTCATTCAAATCTTATCTAGGTGGAGGTAATCTCCAATCATCTAAATACTCTGGGATTTTTCCATCCACTCAAAGGGACACTCATCCTCCTAAGCTTGAGAGTGTTGAAAAAACAAAAAAAGATAATCATCAGTGGTTTTGGCACAGAGGCATCTCAGTCGTTTCTACATTAGGTTTCGACACATAAATCATCTGATGTGACACTTTTACCCTGTTTGTGAAAATTTTTCATCATGTTGTTACTGCAAACTCAAATCTGCTTTTATCTTATTTATGTCCTTGGAGAATACCCCATACCAAGCTGAGCTGAGGGGCTGAGGCGTGACCGGACAAGTATGAGAGTTCAGGGTGTCAAACATTTAAAAAGCTGAGGGATAGATGGATTGGAAGTTTGGAGTCAGCAGCAGTGGAAATGCCTTTCTGTGAGATGGTTAAGAGATGGTTAATTGGTTAGATGCAAACTCAGACACTCTTCTTGGCCAAATAAGGGTATAATATATATTTTTTATATAGCAAAGAAAACCTGCAAATCCTTACATTAAAGACACTTAAATGACTGGATCATTAGCCTATGCTTCAGCAGCATAAAATGTATGAACTAAATAGAAAAGAGGCAGTGCAGTTCCTGTAGCTAAATAAGTAAACTGTCACTCTCTCAACCCAAACCCTTTAGTATCATCATTGACCTGATAGCCAATGAAATAACATTGTGGAGAAGCTGTAGACTGAACCACTCTGCAACTGGGTAAAAAATATACTTATGCCTTACAGCAATATGTTGGGAATACGTGCACTTGATTTATAATCAAAACACTCTGATTACTTCTTTCTTTGGTTTCTGATCTACTGTGTATGAATGCAGCCCTCCATGTGGGTTCTATAGCAAAGACTAATCTTATGTAATGGCAGCTGGTATCACTGTGAATTAAAGCCCATGGTCACAAAATAAAGCTGAAAATACTCTGATGTAATACACGAAATACCTTTAAAACCGGTGCCCTAAAAAATCGCCATAATTTGTGGATCACGAGTTGTGCTAATGATACAGAAACAAGACAATGAACCATGACGTGTACAGTATTGATTTATAAATGTGTGCTTCATGTGAGCTTTCTTAAATTACATTAGTAACACTTTTAATGACACATAATCATTTTACCAACAGTTGGATAATTTCCACCCTCCATTCAGTTGTATCTCATGATCTAATATCAAGCTATCAATCAAGTTTCACTACTTTTTAATGGGGGGGGGGGTTTCCTCTTTTAATCAACCAAACAAGAATTTTTTTGTACACCAAAATACATTTAATTAGTTTACAGTAGGCACACTTCTTGTTTCTCTATCTCTGAGGTTTCATTCCATTAATCATCGAAATAATCCCAGTCATGTTGGCTCTTGTCTTTGACTCAAACTGGCTGAGTCATGTTCAAAGATGCTCTGAAGTACCTGCTAAATAAACAGTCTCAGCTACCGTGTGTTCTAACTTTAAGGTTGCTCATTAGCTGCTTTTAGTAATGTGTGGTGTTTATACTGTCCACATTATACTGATTTAAAGTTTGTCAGAAGGATTATATGCTTTAATGGGAAAAAAAAACATGATTGTTCTTAAACTTTGCATGTCTACACAAGCCTCTTGTCACCTCTGGCCTGAAATTCTGTTTTATATCTTCTATTTAAGGTCCCTTTCTCGAAAGGTCCTGCATGTTCTGACTGGTCAGCTGATTGGTCCAAGCATGCTCAGTCTTTGTTTAATGTTTATGTGCCAGATTAGTCACTAGGCATGTGTTATGCAAATGTTGATGTAGAAAAGAGAACCAGAAGGAAATCCTGAACTGTCAACAAGATGTGCCAGACTGTTCATGAACATAGTCCGGGAGGGAAAATCTCCCCTTTGGTGTAGCAATATGGCTCCTTAAAGCAAAGCTTAAGGAAAATGTTGTTTCAAAGACATTTTTTTTATCATGTCTTCATCTATTGTGGCTCACTTAATTTAATTTGTCCTGCTTACCTTCCCTGTTATGGTAAATGTATTATTCAGTTTTAGACATTTTTCAGAAGCAGTTTTGATCAAATTTGTTTTCAGAAATAACCCCCATTTTTCTTCTTCTTCCTATCCTTTACCTTTCTTTTACCTTTCTGAAGTCGCAGTAAATACCCGACTTCAGGCAGGAGACTTACCAACCAAGAAAGTTTCCAAGAGCAATAACATGCTGTGACCCAGGAAGCACATACAAGCCTTTCAACTATTCTACCACACAACACACACACACACACACACACACACACACAAACACACACACACACACACACACACACACACACACACACACACACA
>JAOXYM010000024.1:15463603-15484258 GCA_028567055.1 Leptatherina wallacei | reverse complement strand
CACACACACACACACACACACACACACACACACACACACACACACACACACACACACACACACACACACAAACAACATACATAGGGCAACATCTGCGCATGGTGAAGTGGTCAGCGTGCCAGTAAAACTGGATGAGGCTTTAAAGACATTCCTTCATTTTACGGCTAGGTGAAAGAGAGACGGCTGAAGGTAATGAGGAGGCGAATAGTTCGAGTGCCATCGACACCACACCTCCTCCCTGATCCCTATCGCAGCTTTTCCACAAAGCCAAACAAACAGACACAACAGGACAAACAATGCAGAGGTAATTGACATTCCTGATGAGGTGGAACACAACCCCCTACAGAGTAGTAAATATGTTTGTTTATTTGCATATTCAATTCAGCACCTCGGTGTAAAATAGATATCAGGACATCAGTCACAGCAAAGCTCAACACATGCTGCAAGACAGAAGAAGTTACTGTGGGATTATTTAGCAAATATATGTGTCATTATGCTTATTGGGTCTCTGTAAGTATTCACTAAAATGACAATATCATTTTTTTTCCTTTTCTTGTAGCATATTAGACTTTTAGACATGTAAAATACAAAAATACAAAACCTGAAGACAACCAAATGAAAATTTTCTTTCCTATTCTCCCCGAGACAGGTTTATGTCCTCAAAATGCATGCAAAAATAATAAATTCTTGGCTATATAACACCTAACTATTTTTATTTAGACAAAAAGTTTTTATTATGTGTATTCTTTAGAAATATTTACTTTGTTTTCTTTTAGCTTCTCCCTGTGAGCTTGTGACTTAATTTTTGGGGAGCTTCCAGACTAAAATTACCATACAATAATAACAATAAATAATAAATAGGTTTTAAGACCATTTCTAAATAATATGGAATCCATCATTCAGATTATTCACAAGTAGAAAACATTCAAGACAGTTGCCAATCTTCACAAAATGAATAATCCAGCAAGTTTACCAGAGGGTCAGACCGTTCAAGAAAAACTGCAAAACACCAGAGTCTCAAGCTACATCTCAGATTCTACATGCCTCAGTTGAACCTTGTTGAATGTTAAAGTTGCAGAAAAAACAATTACAAAATGACCTATAGACAACTATAGATTATTTGTAAAGGTTCCCAGGTAAAAGACTTTTTCTCCCAAAAAAAAGAAAGAACATGGCAGTCCGGCTTACAAAGAAGCATCTGAATAAACCTGAAGACTTCCACAACAATTTCCTTTGGACAGCAGACACCAAACTGGAGATGTTTGGACAGAAAAAAAAAGCAGCATAATACAAACACCTCATGCCAACTGTCAAGTGGAGAGCTGATGATTTGGGCTTGTTTTTTATCCACAAAACCTGAACACCTTGCAGCTACTGGGTTGACCATGAACTCCCCTCTATATCAACATATTTTAGAGTGAATTGTGAGACCTTGACAATAATCCAAAACACAGCAGCAAGTCTTTGAGAGAATGGCTAAAAAAGAAAAGAATGTTTAGAGAACATGTTGCAATGGCCCAGTCACAATCAAGAACCTCAGCCTGATTGAAATGCTGTGACTAGACCTTTACAGAGTATGAGTACCCAGAAACCGCACAAACTAAGGCAAAGTTGTAAGGTGGGCCAACATTTCTCCACACCAATGTGAGAAACAGCAAATGATTACTTCATGTTGCTAAAGGTGATTCTCATCATAGATTGTACTTTCCTTTTCACACACTGTTTCTAAATTTAGCTCACTTTTTGTTAAATGAATGATTGCATTCTTGAAATACATCATGAGTAGTCCATTTTCGGTTGTTTTTAACCTAATTTCAAGACCTCGTAAGGATCCAGTCATTTATGTAATGACCTGATAAATAAAACCTTGCAACTGCAGGATGGTGTAGATTATTTTCCAAATGACAGTGAATGCATGAATGTTTATGTGATATTGGACTTAAATTAATGATAACAAAACAAAACAAGAAAAAAAACACTGAATTGTTGAATTCACTGCACCTCATGAATAAAAAACCTTTGGCGTTGAACATAAAAATTGATCATGGTCAGTCAATAAAACCTGATGCCAATAGTTTAATTTGCATTCAAATTACCCTAAAAAGATCAATATTTGTTTGAGGCACTCATGACCAAAATGGAAATCTTGAAAACAAACATGTTGCAGATCAACCACAAATGGAAACGAGTGGCAGGCACAGGTTGACAGACTGACAGCTCTCTGTCACACTAAATTCCCCGTGTGAAGCCACGTCACACTACAGATCAGACCCCACCTTCTCAGCCAACTTTCTGTGTGTGTGAGTAATCTGTTGGGTCACACACCCTCTCCAATCCCAGGCCAAGCTATCCAAACAGTGCTGGCGAGCAGGGGGAAGGAAATTGAATTTCCCCCCCTCAAAGACAGACCTCCAAATCCCCATCAACAGGAGCTTAGAAAGCCTGCAGTCCATCAAGTTTCATCTGCCACGGTGGTCCGGCCAATCAGGTTCCTCCTTTTGCAAACATGTCACAAAGCATGCACAAAAACTGACACTCACACATGCACTCAGACACGCACATGAGCTCACATGCACAAACAGAAAAATACCCACATTCAAACAAATGCAAACACACACACACAGTCATACCCCTCCCCTCAGCGCCAGCCTCAGCATCAACAATCAACAATCTGAGGCATTGTGGAGCCTGTGATCTTGTGACCTTTAGCCTCTGGAGTTAACCCCAGAGCAGCCAGTGCTGAGAGGTGAACCAGGCAGCACACTGAAATGAGGTGAAGTTCCCATGAGAAAGGGAACAGGGGAGGTTCAGAGATCCAAGACCCTGATGATGATGGTGATGAAGGGTTTGAAGTGGATTTCAATGTTCTGATGTGACTGAAGGCTTAGTTAGTGTCTAAGATGCTGCAATGTGCAATACCATTGCAAAATGTAAATGAACTGTAGTTCTGCAGTAACTTTTAGATCTTGGTTTAAAGGATAAAGCCACTTGAGGTGAGAATCAACCAGGAATATTTTTACTATCTGACCATTTTCCTCTTGTACCAAGGAAGTGCATCTCCAAACTATCATAACTAATTAGATACTAATGTAACGAGAGAACAAAATTCTTTGTACCCCTTTGTATCCCCCCCCCCCCCCCTCTTCTTTCATTACTGTGTTGACAGTCTAACACACAACAGCTGCTCCAGAAAGCACCAGCATCATCCCTCTAGAGGAAAATCCGAGCTGCAATACCTCTCTCAGGGCATTCAGGTCAGCAACTCCACCACCTCCCTAAGACCTAAGGGCTTAGCATGAATGGAACCAAACTGTACTTTAAATAAACACATCACTGACTTGTATTTTGGCGACAACTTCCATCAACTTTGTATATGTAATATCAGATATGGAATCTGTGCAGTACGTGGACAGTTCAACCAAAGCTAATTGGTGGTACTAGAGACAAAGGTAAGACCGTTTTGCACTGAACATAGTGATCATGTCATTGTTTTCAAGCTGAGTTGATGTGCTCATCACAGACACAAAGATTTCAATGACAATAGCCTCGATGTAGACGAGTTTGAAGTTTACAAACTAGACTTCATATTGTGGTCACAGGGTGGTGGTATAGGCTACATTGTGAGTGGTTGTAATTCAGTAGAAGAAATAGCCATCTTGGCTAGAAATAATTTTAAAGAAAAAGAGGAAGAAGAAAAACTGCAGTGGACATCCAGAGAAAGAAAATGGACAGAACCCTTCTTCGGGCATAACTTTAATCTCAGTGAATATCTGGGATATTTGATATCTGGGAAGATGCCGGTCGGCCGCGTAGGTTAATTGTTTGCCAGCTCAGACCAGCAAAAGCAAATCTTGTAACTATTGTAGCAACTCTGAAAAAAGAAAAATACAAGACAGTTATTACAGCAGTTTCTTTTTGCAATAATGAATGATAAATGCAATCTAATGGCAATGCATATGTAGAGCATGTCACTTTGGACACACTTTTGCATGGAATTTATAGGTATTTTAAGTTTTTTGTTTGTCTTTCTTTGCCAGTACACCAGGTTTTGGGAATAAAAGTACAAGGCAGGTTGCCATCTTTTCACTCTATACTGTGAAATGACAAAATAACTTTTTTTTAAAAAGTGTGTCATTATTACGTCATATAACTTGATGTGTTATAACAAAGCTGTTGAACCTGTCCTCTCCAAAACATGCCCATGTGGCATATGTGCATGCATTTGTGCAATGGCGTTTGAAGTGTAAAAAATAACATCCATGACAGTAGTATTATAAAAAGAAACAGTTTTAGTGCTGAACATGACGCTTTTCTTAATGAAATAGAAATTTTGATTTCTAACCACTAACCAAGGGATATTACAGCCTAAAGCTAACCAGGGAGCCACTGTCCTGCAGGCTGTAGAGGATTCCCTGCTTCAACACACCTTACTCAAATAAATGGGTCATTGTGCAGAACTGTACAACAAGTTGTTGGATCCATTTTATTTGAATCAGGTGTGTTGGAGCAGGGAAGCATCTAAAACCTGCAGGACAGTGGTCCTTTCAGGACTGGAGTTGAAGAGCCCTGGACTATGGTTTAATGGTCGAGGTTATTTTGTGATGCCAGTCTGCAGGGTGTCATCCCTTCCCAATATATTATGTGCAAAGAGTCACAACAAATGCTGCAATGACATATGATATAACTTTGTTTGATTTTTGCACACTTCCATGAGAGTAAGCTACAACAATTTCCCTCATAAAACAAGTAACTAAAACTGTGTTTTGCATCAAGGAAAAATTGTTGGCTGATGTAGAATTAAAAAAACAGAATTATTTGTACTAAAATGACTTTTTTTATAGGGGTGCAGAAAAAAATTGATTCACATCAGAATCCAGATTTTTATTTATGAAAATTCTGAATCAACTCAAAATTTCCAAGAATCGATATTTAAATACTTTAAAAGTGTTTGACAGACTACTTTCAAAGCTATTGTTAAATGACAAAGAAATGTTGAAGTTTGCAAGGTAAGCGAAAATAAATGTCACCTCTCTATCAAAAGATTGTTTCTGTGTAGTTTAAATTTTTTAATCACTTGATTATCCTTAAAAACCTCCTTTTAGCTTATAGATGAATGTAGTTAATTGGCACCCTTTGTTACTAAAAGAGTATTTTTTTGTGAATCAAGATCAGTTTGAATCAAGAATCGATGCAGAATCGAATCGTCACCCCGAGAATCGGAATCGAATTGAATCGTGAGTTGATGATCCCTACTTTTTTAATACGTATTTTTTTTACCTATTGTGCATCATCCTTGACAGAAAGATAGCAAAGAAGGATAGCAGCATGTGTGAGAGCACTAGGTCCCTCCATGTAGTTATGCAATGTTGCTTATGCATATCTACACTGACCTACAAATGGAAGATGAACTCTGTGTAAACTGCACAACCACATAAACACCTTGCAGAGGTAGATTTCACTCAAAACAGACAGTTGTATGCACATGGACATTCGTAAAAACATAATTGTGACACATTAGCCTCTGATTGTGTTATACAATCATATACATCATGCACATGGACACAGACACACTTTCCAGCAGTGGTCTATATCCTGTTTGGTGATGCTCTAATGACCTCTAAACAATGTATCCTTTAGATAAGGATCGCATCACTGTGTGTGTTGAGTGCATTTATGTGTGTCTCTGTGCGCGTGTGATGCTGGCTATAATCGGCAGTATTCATGCAGCACTGGGCTTCCAGCATTTCTACAGCTGTCGCCTCTTGTACTCTCTGACCTCCGCCAATACGTCCTGAGGCCATAAGTCCTCATGGCAGCCTCTCAAACGCTCCACTTTTGTTAGTAGAACTCCAGAGCCACAGAACCAAGGCTGAAGATATATTATCCAATGCACTGGGCAGACAATAGCCAGAAATATGTGAAAAAAACACTGACAGCTGCATACTGTAGTTGTACAGTGTGTACACATGCAAGTAGATGCTGTAGATTTCTATTCATTCAGAGTGAAATATTGCTCATTAATCATGAAAAATAGTTTTTATATTGAAAGTAGATAGCAGTTTATGTATTCTTGGAAATCAAAACATTCTCACGTCTTTCAGCTTTTTAGGTTTAAAAATCAGTACTGTATTCTTTGATTTAATGATTTCAAACTTTATGCCTTTGAGTTTTGGAGAAAGGAAAATTCATGCATTTGACATAAAAATTACTCGAATGACTAAACTCAATGGCTTTGAAGTTGTGTGGTGTGTTACTGGCATGGTGTTGCTATGGCTAGCACAGCCACCTATTCTAGTCTACAGTTATTTAGCAGACACTTTTATCCAAAGCAACTTACATCTGAGTACACCAGTGATGCCAACACTGGGGGCAAGGAAGGTCAAGTGTCTTGCCCAAGGAAACAACAAAATTGACTGGGAGCAGGATTCAAACCGTCATTCCGGTGATTGGACGGACAACCTGTCCACCACCTGAGCCACTGCTGCGCCACCTTACATACAATGCTCTGTGTGGAGTTTGCATGTTCTCCATGTGACCATGTGGGTTTATCTGCAGGTGCTTTGGGTTCTTGTTACAGTCCAAAACATGCATATTTGGTTAAATGGCGATTCTTAATTGGTCGCATGTATGGACCCATGGTTATGTGTCTGTTTGTGTTAGACCTGCATTACACTGGCAACCAACCTGGCAACATTATCTACAATGCCGTCTAAATATTGGTATTGTAGCTGGCCCCAGCACCCCGTGATTTCCTGTAGAATAATGCAGATGGCGCAAAAAGATGGAATTTCTGAGCTAAATATAATTTCAAACTTGCTTTATTGAAAAAAAAAAACATAGTGATATGCAGAATAAACACAGATTATGCTGAATCTGTACTCCCCGTGGAGTCATCAAGGCTGGCCATTTCACTGTGATTATTTCAAAATTTTTGAGTTTCTATTGGTGTACTTTGACATGAGGAGGAAGGAAGAGAGCTGCCTTAGCATCTCTATGGTCAACTAACATTTTAACATTCCCTTCTGTAAACTGTAATATTCTCAAATATTGTCAATAGTGTCAAATATCTCACTGAATAGTCATGAACTGATGTGTTCAAAAAGACATCAAACTTCTTGCAGTCTAAACCGGTCAAGTCTCATAAATGTGTACCTCCTCACAAACAGGTGGTATTCATCATTGTGAAATAAACAATTTTTGACAAGATAATGCAATCAAGAGAGAATGTTTAATTAGACTCGGAAGGCTCATATGAACAAGTCAAGCAGAGGAAAGCGAGAGAAGTTTGGATTAAGAATGTAAAAAAGTTTTTCTATGATTGGTTTGGCATAGCTGCAGCAGACATGATGTGTAAACTCAGACAATTTCACAATGCCTATGAGATTATTTGTCTGTTGTGAGTTTTTTTTTAATTCCCTCAAAGCATTTGTAAGGTTTCCATAATCCCCTCCAGTTAGATTATGTATTTTGCATGAAAATCAGATAATGTTTGCTTTTTGTATGAACATTTACAGTGTCCCACAACATGACAAATATTCTTTTGTTACACACACAGATGCACAGACACACATTCATCCTGTCCCGCCTCAAGTGGATTAAATACCCACTTCCTCTCCACACGCTCACAACTCTTCATTCCTTCCATTATGGCCATTGGGCAATCTTCCGGGGGCCTCAGATGGATAGACCCTCTCTATTTAGACCCTCAGCTAGTCACATGAGTCTCATGAGTATGCGCATCTCCCGTAGAACAAGGCAAACACAGTTACAGTGTGATATCCATCACCGGTGGCATTCATATCTCCCAGCCTCAAGCACATAGTGGGTGCAAATATTCACTATTAGAATCATGTGCAGATAGATAAGTGACCAAGTCAAATGGCAGAATGGGAAAGCATGTCCAGTCCTTCTTCCACAACAGCAGGGTCAACTTAAGTAGACGGAAAACCATACCAGGAAAGGGGTCATCAACATCAACACAGATGCTCTTCTGTTCTTTGCTTCCGCTTGAAAGTTTCTCGGCCATATACATGTGCAGACACTCGTTTGGTGATGGATGTCCACTCCACAAATGTGAGCAAATGAAGTCTGGGGATTCCCGTTTCCCAGAGGCCACTGGGCGGCTTTGGCGGGAGACAGGACCTCTGTTACATAAACAAAGCAGGCTGCACTTCCTGCTTGGTTGGAGAAAGAGGAGAGGGAGAGAGATGCTTTATCTCATTTCTGAGACAAAACACGGATCATGAAGGAGGACATGGGAAACGGGGGTGGTAGAGGAAGAGCCCTTTCCCTCTCAGCTGCGCCTCCACTTCCTGTGTGTGGAGGAAGTCCCCTGTTTGGTGCACAGTGATCTCATCCTAGCTTGTGAGGTGCTTCCGTCCTGGCGAACGCCGGCACTTTGAACCAGCAACCATAAGACGCAAACTAAGGAATAAGGCACACACTCATACACATGCCTGCGCTGATTATCACAGTGGAAAACACACACCCACACAGACGGCCCAACAGGAAATTGTGCTGCTCGGAACAAACAAGCACTTCCTATGTGTAGTCAGGCCCATTGACAGAAAGAGAGAACCCAATCAAAAGCCAATGTTCTGTCCACTGTATCATTATCACCATCATTCAGGGGACATTACTGCTCATTTGCTAATAGCCACAAGGCATTATTTATGCTTACAGGACCCCATACCTCAAACACTAAATGAAACCCCCTCAATGATGACCCATGTTTCGACTTTCTCTATGCGGAAGTCAGCTTTTCCTTTAAAAGTGGGCCACTAATTGAAATACATTAGGTTTAAATAGCCTCCTTTTTCCTTTCACCCATCATGTTGACAGACGACCCAATATTTAAGTTTGCCTCTCTAATTTGTTGTAGAAATACCAAAGCAGCAAGGCAATGGGACTCAAGGGGCTTGGGGACTGTTGGTTTACAGTACTATTACACTGAGATATGCCAGAAACAGTACACTCACAATGCTGCTAGGTCATACTGTGGTCAATATATATATATATATATATATGTGTGTGTGTGTGTGTGTGTGTGTGTGTATATAAAGAGAGAGAGAGAGAGAGAGAGAGAGAGAGAGAGAGAATTTGCTTAACTTCTCTCTATGAATATTTCTTAATTGTTTTGCAAATTGTCCTAAGTAGTGTCTTCTGCCTTGCTCTGGATAAAGGCTTCTCCAATCAAATTTCAAGCTTTTAACATGCAGGAAAATGTGGCATTTGCATATACTGTATAAAACTCTCCGAATTGAGCTGTCCAACCCTGGTATGTCACATATGATGCTTTCAGCTCTCTAATGCTTGCAAGCTCTCAAAAAGTTCCGAATGGGACAGCTCCATGTAGTCAGTGAGAGCAAGAAAAGGGACTATGACTTAATTAAAGGCTTTTCTTGGCAACATCATGGTATTAACCCTAAAACTGGCTACTAATGAAGTTTTCAGTTGGATTACATATGCATTAATTGCATATGATGGACACCATTGCTAATGATGTAAAATCACATGGTAGTTATTGCTGAATTCAGAAATTACAATTCCAGATGAAATCCTAATGATTATTTTGATTAGAAAAATTATTATCTTAAATCATCTTAAGAATCAAATTAATTTTCATTCTTTTCTTTTCTTTTTTTTCAGTAGCCTGATATCCATCAACCAAATACCGACACTAACCCGCACACAACCATACTGTTTAAATCACTAAGTTACTTTTCAAACAAATGATACCTGCGATAACACTTCACTGTTTACCTCCTCCCCCTTTTTCTCTTTCCTCTCCGTTCTGCCTTTATTTTCTCTTTGTGTGTGTTTGGACCCCCCCTTATCTGAACACACAACCTCAGCGAACAGCAGTGCAGCCTGTGGAAGCTCAACTCAGGGTAAACTTTGCCTTAACTTTGAAGCTGGCCGTGTGAGTGCTTGTCCTCAGGGCTGCCTGGAGCACTCAGCGGCGGTGGCTCTCCAAAGAGGAGGTCAATGGGACAGGTAAACAGGAAGCGCCAGTGCAGTGATTGACAGCCTGTTTAGACACAAAGAGATGGATACTCTGAGAATGCTGCCTTGCTGACAAATGACTTACTCACTCCATGAAGCAGAGCATGATTGCTTTCTTGTTCCCATAATCACCAATAAAAGATCTATCATTATTTAGTTGTACTGTTTCATAATTACTTCTGCTTATTTTGGAGTCTTTGGCCTATATCTGCTTAAGTAATATTTGGATTTGTGATATTTTTGGGCACAGGATGGTATTCATCATGCTCTTTCTAGAAATGCCATTTACACCGTTTAGTATCTATTTCATTTTTAAAACTTTGCACCAAACATGATGTAAATGAATATTTCAGTGGTTGACCCATTATGGCTGCTCAAAAGGATGGGATGCTATTATATCCAGTGAAAAGCTGCATGTTTTTACACCGTCTAGAGTTTGTTTCCCAGAGGGAGCGATTTGTTTGTGACACAGTGCTGGTTCATTTTCTGGGAAGTCTTTCCCACACTTCTGAGTCACATATTCTAAATACAGTTACAGTCTTGAGCTGATCTCTCCATCTTCCTGTTTTTTTGCCTAACTCCCTCAACATTCAGGCATATGAATGATTACAAAGTAAGTCTCCTGTACTGTCACCTCCATCGTTCCCATGCAGGGATGCTGAGGGTGCATGCAGGCCAGCAGCAGCCTGGGTGGCGGACTGAGGTCTGGCGCTGCAGCTTGCTTGAGCTAATCACGTTGATTATTCCGATTACAAACCATTTCCCCCCCTCAGTGTCATGCTGCAACTTACTGACCTGGATCTAACAGGAAGTCCTGCTTGCCATAGGCGATCTGTCTTCCTGTTCTCTGTCCAATTCTTCACCACCCACCCATCTACCCAAAACGCCTTCTCCCTCCCTCCTTTCCTCCACTCAAACACAATCGTTCCCCAAGGTAACTTTGGGACTGTTTCCTCAACACTTTGCGAAGTTATGACCAAGAGGTTTACTAGAAATCACACACACAAACACACGCGCACACACTCCCTAATATTGTGTATGTATTTCCCTTTTTAGCCAACTTCCTCTTTTTTATCAAAGGCAGTTGAATAAAGTCTTCTCCGCTACTGTGTGGCCAGCAGGCATGCAGATGTTTGTGCCTTGCTCCTTGCCCATATGTTTATCAGATCACCACGCTGTTTCATAATCTACATTATAAGCACTAAGCTGATAACAAACCCTTTGATATGGGCCTGATTTTCCCCTTATCCCCCATGTTAAATTTAGCACAGTGATTACCATGTGAGATTATGGGCCTCTGTGGCCTTATGTAAATCATATGGGACCAGCAAACACATGGTCCTTGCTAGGAGGACAAGAGTTGGTGTGGTGAGGGACAACAGTAAGAAATTATTCTTTTTTACCTGACTTTAACCTGCACTCAAGGGCACTGGAGCTGAAAGAGCTTATCTGAGAAAGTTCTTATCGGTTCTCTTTCCCAAGTCACTGATGTCAGAGACTTTTTTCCATTTTGGACAACGCTTTGTAATGCTAAAGTCTTCAATGAGCAGCTAAACTATTACTGTGATAGAGGCACAACCCCATCAAGCTTCTTTGTTAAACACTTTCAGATAACAACTCATTCCTAACACCCTAATGAGTGTAATTCTATGGTGCCATCTGACAGACACATCAGCAAACAAAGGTCTCATGAAGCTGTATTTACCTGGTGAAGTTTGCTGAACATGCAAGTTATTTTACTGCAACACCCTGTTCCTTATTGGTCCCCTTGCAAACATTACCATTTAAAATCTGCACTGTATTATACAAAACTTCATTTTGAGCGCCATCTTCAACACATGACAAAATTCTTTTGTTTGAGTATTACATCTCCAATGGAATGCATGCATTAACATGTTAATGATAATCTATATGAACATTAAATGTTTTAGATTACATCAATTTATACATCAAATATGTTAAAATGACATCGTTGTGACCACCTATCACCAGAAATGCATTCAATATTGTCATTTTCAAATTGTAAAAACCATTGAAGGCTTTTGGGTTTTGCTTATGTTAGGTTAGATGGTTAAAAACAGCAAAAAGTAGTCTTCAATGTTGCCACAGAAACCAACTATTAAGTTCCTGCAGTGCCACAAGGATGTTAAAACGACTTGGATCAGTGAACGCATCAGTCCCACTGTGACTTTCACCTGAAGGTAACCGCTCCTCCAGCTGATTCCTTTCATCTCCAAAGGAACGGCTCAACACAAACAGAGAAATTCTTGCCACTTTGCTTACCGCATTGGAGACAAAGTATAAAAGTTTTCTTACATGAGAAGAAGAAGAAAAAAAATCAAAGCTTGTTAACGAAATACCGCTGGTGCTGAAAAAGGAGGGTACCAACATTTTGGCATGAAGAGAAAGAGGGAGGAGGCAGCAGTCATTCAAGAAAGAAATCCCCAGAGGAAACGCGAGCATGACCTCACACCAGAAGAATGTAAGATGTGGTTTAATTGATTAGACGACCACATGATGGAGGTCTTGAGTAAAGCTTCAGGGAGAGGGGTCAGTTGAATTTTTTTTTCTTCAAGAGAGGGTGAGGGTAAAGGGTGCTGACTTGTAGAGGGCAGGTCAGAGACCTGTAGGCTACTGCCTGTCAGGAATTCATCCACACAGACCTTCCTTTCTAATACATTCACATTAAATGACAGCTAAGCATGATCCATGATGACAACACAGAGCAAGGGTCCTTGTAGGAACATAATGTTACTCAGGTTTGAGCATTTTTTCTCCTCACTCTTTTTCTTTTGTCATCTCGAGAATCTATCCTCCTTGCAGTCTGTTTTTCTGCTCTTCTTTTACAGTTTGCACATTCCTGTGTAGGTTGTTCACATGTCCTCCAGCATGATGTATGACATGAGTGTCACACCCCAGCAGGTGACATGTCTTTAATTGCTGCTTGCAGTCACACATAGACACCTTGAACAGATGGAGTGGCAAGGTTTTGTCTGGCAGATTACCTTGTTGGTGTTCGGAATGAACTCATAGCACACAGTTCGTCTTCCTTACGCTCTACCAACTGTCCTCTGTGGGGACAATCAAAGTCACAGATGGATACGCTACCGTGAGCCCCATGCTAAATCTCTTCTACTCATCTGCCTTGTATGAGGTATTCATATCCCTGACATTTGGTTTGACATCAAATATCAAATTGATGTCACAGGTATTTGATATTTTATGGCTATACTTTTTTTTTCAATGTGACAAGCTTCTCAATTTCTTCAAGTTTTCTTAAGAAAAGCTCAAGGGAGAAAAGAATGAGGGGAGGGGGTTGAAGAAATTCAAGAAGCCTGCCACATGCCTGTCAATACTCCAATCACAGCCAATTCTCCAGAGACGGTCAAAGGAGACTAAGGGAGCATCACTATGACAACCCCTAGACCCCCAAATTCAGCACTTCAAAGGTGGAGAGGCATCCCACTGAGAGAGTGGGAGACCACCTCCTGCAGTCATTTACATCTCATTAAAAAAAATGTCTTTTAACAATGAACACGTACACCCACATTTTAATATGCGCATGCTTTGGTATCTGCTGCTGTTACTCATCTTATTTCCTTAGACACAACACATTAATTGAAGTCATCATGCATTCAGCTTATTTTTTCAGAATTTAAGTAGAGCTGTATAAAGTGTTCAATGTATTTGATTTCTTATTTTTCTCCAAATGCCTTAAGAGTAAGTGAAATAGTTCGCTGAATTTAACAAGGACAAGGGGGACTCCATTGTTAATAAGTAAAAGCTGTCATTTCCAAACCACTTCAGCTTCCTCTGATGTGAGTCCATGCAAACAGAGCAGCATACAGCACTAATGAAAATCAGTAATAACTCATAAGAAGAAATTAACACACTCCACATGAAAGCACTTTTGTTGTCATCACATTCCTATTTCAGTTGGTTGCATGTTGTACACATTTACAGGATTGTCTTTATATTTTCTATAGTTTCAGATAATCAATTTGGCACATCTGATTCTGTGTGATGCTGTGATGCCTTGCACCAGGACAACCCCCATTCTTGTGCCGGAAATTTAAGCCTTATATTGCTAGCATATCATAGCTTCATTCAGTTGTGGTGTATCATTTAATGTTACATTTCCTCTGGACTTCCCCTCTTCTCTCTCCATAAGTGTTGCACATAGCTGTTCATCAGGTCTATGTTGGCAGGAGAAGGCAGGACAGAGGGAAAACTTGAGCATCAGTTTACAATGGACTGGTTTAATACACCAAAGTAACTCAATTGCGATCTTTTAAATTGAGTTCAGTTCAAAACCATTTTATTTATATAAAGGCCACAATATAAGTTCCTCAAGGTACCTTACACAGAGAGAAGGTCACAAACTCCCTTTGAGCAAGCAATAGGTAGACAAACATCTTTTAAACAGGAAGTAGAATCCGGCAGAACCAGATTCACATGGGTGGACTTCTGTTTTGACTGGATGGGGTGATCAGACAGCAGCAGAGACAAAGAAAACAATCTTACCATAACCAGGTAATTCTGGTGCTTTAATCAAACTAAACCGTGGGTGAAGAAGAAAAACAAAGATATGAAAAACTTTACTATCCCACACTGCTCTAAAATGTATTATTTCAATTCTTATGACTTTCTCACTCGTCCCAAAACTCCTTATGAGCAATCTTTTTATTTATTCACAGTTGATACTCCTGATGTTTGTGGAGTCTAATATTGCCTTGGCTAATGTGTCAGGGTACCATGTTGCCATAGGAAGCCTTCTGTGTATCTTAGAAATGACCATGTACTATCTCAAATCAATTCAATACTGTTGGTACCATCTGCTTAGACACTGAGCTCCAAGTAGTTGTACTTGTACTCACTGTGAGTAATAGAAATATCTACTATATGATCACAAGTTAGTAATGGTACTGGTGTTGCTAATTGATAACAGAACTGACAGCAATGGGGTAAGTAAAAAAAAAAGTAAAATTCTAGTTTGCTGTATTCAAAATCAGTATATCTATTCAGATTTGTTTTTTTTTATCCTATTCCTCAACATTTCAGTTATGTGACAGCTCAAAATACAAGTCCCTTTACAGTCTGAGATCAATTTCTGTAAAGTGCCTTGAGATGACTTTGCTGTGAATTGGCACTATAGAAATAAAAGCTGGGAATGGAATTTAATGCTGTGAAATATGATGTGGACATCTTTTTGGCACTGCTTTTGTGTTTTTTTAAAAAAAAACTTACAATTAAGTATTTGATCACATACGCAAACATTTGAGCTCTGAATGCTACACAAGGGTCTGGCACAAGAGGAAAGAATCACTCATCACCAAGCCAAATGGATATTTTTGGTCACTGATAGCTAAGCACAGTTAGGACAGCCATTTTTTCTGGATCTGGACTGGTGACTTCCTGTTTAGGCCAGAGTTCAAAGAATCACCGGTGCTATCATCAAAACAGTGCTAACTGCTCTCCTTCCTGTCAACACAAACATTCACCTCAAATTTATGACATTGGTTTCCTTCTCCTTGCTTTACAAGTAAATAATTGTTCTCCTTTCGTCTCCTCTTCTTCTGTTCTCCTTTCTTCTTCTCTCTTCTCCTTAACTCCTTCCCAGTTCTCATAAGTCATGCTAATCTGACAGGAGCAGACTGACAGGACTGAGCATGTTCGCAGGAAGTTAAACGTTCCATTTTCTTTCCCCTTCAAACTGCACATTGATGATCTCAGGGGTGATATATCGACCTGGAGGCTGGGAACCCAACCCTTTAAGGAGGAATGCATTTAAACACACACATACATTCATACAAACGCACACATACGAACACACAGAAGGCCTTTCCTGCCAGAGGTGTTGAAATGCTTGTAAGTCTTGAAATGCCAGTTGAGACGCTAAGCTCCCCTTTCACACACTGTGCAGCCAGAGACAAGAGAGCTGACAAATGGATGCGTTGAAACATATTAACCATCTCCCTTTGTGCACGGACAAACATTTAGTCTGGCTAATGACCCCTGAGGATCAAAACAAATGCAGGGAGATAAAGACGGGTAGAGGAAGGAGGAGGGGAAGGCTAAAAAGAGCTCATTGACCTCCAGAAGGGCTAAACAGGGTTCACCAGGGCCAGCAGCTTGTTTGGTTCTGTGGGTTATCTGTACATGAAGTAATATGAAGAGGAAGTAAAAGAATTAAAGATCTGTTAGACATGAGGGTGTTGATGAGGATCTCTGAGTGAAGCTCAGTGTGAGGTGAAGACAAATCCAAACAAAGGCTTGAGGTATCACAGTCTCCATCAGTGTTCATCTACAAACAATCACTTAACGTATGCTGTCTTGCTCCTTTTTGCCCCCTTAAACCCACATTTACTGTTTATCTCAAGTATGTTATCATGCAGGTAAAGTTATGATTACACAACGTGTATTAGACGTTATCTGTTATCAGTCTTCGTTTCAAAACCGGCTCACAGCTGCAATAATCTGAGAAGATACTGCAGTCAGAAAACAGATCTGTCACTTCTCAGGAGAAAATGTTGCACTGGTGATTTTCAAATACAATATGAATTCACAAAGTGGCTGATTTTTCAGTGTTTGGTAGAATCTAGTCTGAAATTAAATAATATAATCTGCATTAATTGTTTTAACCACATGCTGCAGCAGGAAGGAGCTACAAACACAATATTATACTGTCATATTCTGTCATTTAAACTTGTTAGCTCACAGATGCCTTTTTTTTTTGCAAATTAGACAAGTTTTAGACGAATAAACAAAGCTGGGTCATGTTGTCAGGATGTAATGGTGCAGGCTAAGTCATGCATGAAAGTTTTATTGGTCTACAGAATAATAATGGCTTCTTTTTTGAAGAAGAACTAATAAAAAAAAACAGGTTGTATTCAATAACAAAGACAAAATAAAAAAAGATCCTTATTTCCATTCGGAATGTTGTAATGAGTATTTCTGTGGTTCTCCTACAGAATTAAAAACTATTGAATTTGGTAGATTTTTGTTGCTTAATCACAAATTTCTCATTGAAATACAGTTGTCTTCCAAAAAAAGGCAAAGACCAAATAAAGCTGAACATGAGGAATGTCCTTGTTGTCCATCAATCTTTTCTAATGTGATATTGGGATGCAATTTCCCCTCGGGGATCAATAAAGTATAATTCATTCATTCATTCATTTAAAAATGTGATCCCAAAAGAAACTACAGAGTTTTCCTTACTAATAAACAAGCATCAGATCACTGTAGACTTAAACATTTCTCGTCTTATCAGTTGAGAGTTTATTTAACAGTCTGTGCTCCAATGGGTGTAACAGACCCCCGTGTCAGTTAAATAAGGCTTCCTTCCCCTGATTCACAACTCCACAGACTTACCAAAGCCTCCCTTTTTTTTCAGAAAAAGCAACAATGGGCCCATAAAGCTGTCAAGGCAAAACTGAATTTATGCGTAACATTTTAAGCAGCCCAACGTTTCTCCCAGGACGAGTCTGGAGAGGTTTTAGAAATGGGTGAAGTTGGGGTTTGAGGGCACGTTTATGTATGATAGTATCCAGCCAGCTCAGGACCAATGATAGAGAAGTTGAGATAGTCCAATCAGATCAGAAAGACTGGATTGCGTTGCTGGAACCCATGTTTTTAATTCATCACTGACATTGATTTCTGATTGATCGTCAGGCCTCCTAATGATGTTCACCTTCAGGGCTAAGCTTATTGATTGATGGTCATGGCTTGATCCATAACTTGTAATGTGATCTATACAACAACAGTGACACACGATTACCTCCCATTTTACGCTCTAATGGGAACTCCTGAGGACTGCAAATGATCAATGTAATGAATAAATAAACAGAAAATCCTAATATGGGAATGAAGTCTTGAACATCTAGCGCCCATTTAAAGTCACACTATGGTTTCTCACCCTGTACAATTATCAATTTCCAATCTATACTTTCACTTCAGCAAAGGATGAGAAAATGTGCATATCTCTGTCCATCGGAAATGTTCCCACACAAAGTAAATTCCTCATTTTCATTTGCATGATATCTCTTAACGCATTCTTCACCTGTTCTACAGTTATGCAGCTCCAGTACTTAAGTTAATTTGACCTGTTCTTCCTTCACAGTCACCTTTAATGAAACCATATTTGAACATTTGAACTCACCATGGTGTTACAATGATATAACAACTTTTCTTATGACACATAATGAGATTCCAGACAAGTAGGCAGTGTGTTACTGTAAAATCTTCCATAACTTTCTTCAAATGAAAATATTTCTTAAGCAGGAAGTGCTTTAAAATGTATTTTTAATTTCCTCTGAACACATTCAGCTGTTGTGACAAAGGATGTATAATTCTGGGTGGAATGAATTTCACTTAAAATTGTGGCAATAATACACAGAGGCATTACTCATGGGGAAAAAGTGGTGTTTATGTGCTCCATTTATCACCTGATGTGCCTCTTTAATTGTACAGGTAGAACTGTAGGCATACTTAGACACAGTTTGAGGGCAAGATCTAACAAGACATCCCACTTCCTTCACACAGGCATGCTCTTGGCACTCAGAAAATCCAATATCTAAAGCCCAGAATACTTCCTGAACAAGTCTATTCTTCCTAAAATAATCTTGCTGGGAAAAAGTTCCCTAAAATAGGCATGGAAAAACTAATTTCTTAATAAGCACATTCTTATTTTGGTTAATATTCAAAATAACTTTATAATGATTTTAAAAAGTTCCTTTTGCTGGGGCTGTTCAGTGAGGAATTGCTCGAGAGCTCATAGAAATTCCTCAGGGCTTTGTTGCAACTCGCTTCTTTTCTCTACAAAGGTACATCTCTTACAAAATCTTGATGAAGTCATAACTGCCAACAATATCAAAATGAAGAGCTTCTTTTCACCTGAATCATCCATCGCCTCAGGCTCGTAAATGTTTAGACTCTGAACAGTTCAGTTCTGAATCCAAATCAGAGAGATCTCAGGAAACATGGTGACAATGTCAACAATGTCAGCACATCCAGTCTAAACTTTGTGAAAAGGCAGAATTCAACTGTAGCTACGCTAAACTGACTTCAGAAGCGATATTTAATTGTTGTGCTAGCATCAATCACATTTCACACTGTCCTTAACTAAACAATGCCAACAGACAAACAGGAAAAAATGATTGATGCAAGACGTTAAGGGGGGGGAAGGGGGGGGGGGGGGGGGGGGGGGGGGCGGGGGGGGGGGGGGGGGGGTATGTGTGGCTGAAGCTGATGTTTGACTGGGTGGCTAATGAGCGGCTTTAGGGATAAAAGTGAGCGCCTGATTAGCACGGGGTGAGGTGAAGGTGAACGTGGTGGGAAGAGGCTCCACTGTGTTGGTGTGGTCTGTGGGTGGAGGGTTTCGCTGGAGCTGAAATGTAATGAAGTGGATCATGGACAAACATAGCCCCTTCATGGAGCTGGTTTGTTTGAGGAGAAGATGCCACTGTGGAATCTGACTTGACATGATTAAAGAAGAGAAGACTTAATGCCTTACACAGACTGACTGCTGTGCAGGTTAATGTTTGGACCATGTAAGACCCTGCAAGATTGATTCAAGGATTTTCCAACACTTTGATGTTGTAAAATGTTTGACTTCACTAAACACACGTTCACTTAATAATGGACTTCACTAAATATGTGTTGAAATACTAAAAAGAGCTGCAAGTTATTGCCTGATGATGTAAAGTGTGCTGTATAAACACAAGCTTGATTTTCAGTATTTTGAAATTAGTATTTAAAATCGATATGTTGGAAGTTATTACTACATTTGCCCAAAAAGGTTTATTTGTTGCAACTTTTCCTTGTTTCTTTGGAGCATTTAAAGTCGTCAGTACGCATAAAACAATAATCAGTATAATTAACTGCCAGGGCAGTGTAAATTACACCCTTGTTTTTACTTGCCTAATTTAATTGGTTCTGCTGTTGCGCTTATTCTGTTTTCTTTGCAGAAGCATGCTGGCAAATGAAAACTGTCAGCAGTCATCAATACCACTTAAAAGAAATCTTGTAGACTGGTAACGCTGACATCTGGGAGCTGCCACCTCAAATCTTTGATTTTAGTCTTTTTTTTCTGGGGAAAGGTGACTCTTCCACTTTTAGAGTCAATGGGTCAAGTTTAAAACAACTGCCTATGAAGCAGGCAGAGGGATTCGGGGAGGCTGCTGTGTTAACACAACTCATCTGGGCTTTTGTAAAAAAAAAATTACAGCTTCTTTTTTCCAGCAGATTTAGAAAATTCCCTTTTTTTCCAGAATATTTGCTTTCTTAATGTAAAGCCAACTTTAATTGTATTTAAATACAAACTTTAATTTGTATTTGTATTGTATTTTGTTCCTAGGCCACAGTCGGTTGGGTTTAACACCCCTTTATGTTGTGTTAGTAAATATGAAAATGATTCAACATCTCATTAAACGTGTGCTGACTGGGAAGAGATCAATCAAAAGGGCGTGATGAAATTCAGTGATGCAAGAGTTGAATATGAAACCATGTCGTTTGGCAATTAGACTCCAATGCATCATCTCAGTAGAGTGGTGACATGAACAAATGAAGGGGATAGGATATATGGTAGTATGGTTGGAAATAATCCCCCCATAGAAGGTGGTATAGTTGGAGGGCTGTGCTGATATCAAACCT
>JAOXYM010000024.1:15453383-15463503 GCA_028567055.1 Leptatherina wallacei | reverse complement strand
ACAATACTAAACAAACATTCAGCCTTAAGCTGCAACATGGCTTTCCCAAAAATCTCTCTCGCGGCTGGAGCTTCCACCCCAGCTTTATACTGGAGGCCCCTCCATTCTGGTTCAACTACTCACTAGATGTCATGGGCTACACCATGACAAAACCTAGCAGGAAAAATGAAAGAACAGAAGCATTAGATAATCAGGCAGACATGAATTTTAAATATGTATTTTAACTTTAGCCTTTTTTCTCAAATGATTGAAAGAAATCTGGTGACTGTAAATATGGGAGGAGAGTATGGGATGACTCAGTGAAAAATTACCCTAATCCAGCAAGAGGAGATCTTTGATGGAGGAAAACCTCTACATATTACGGTAAAACTACCAATAAAGTAGTGTGACAAGTAAACATTATATACTGGCTTGTTTTAGAAGCTGTCTTGCTCCAGAGTTCTTCATTCAAGCTGTTTAGAAAGGGGAAACTGAAGGAAACTCATCAGCATTGAGCCCAATAATTAGCCTCTCTCTTGAATTGATGATGTCATATACAGTACCAATTTAAATAAGTGAGTGTTTTCCAGACAAAGCACTGTGTCAAATAAGAGCATGAAATTTATACAGAATCTATGCTCCTAATGTTTTTAAGGACTCCTCAAGAACCCTGCTTTATTTTCAATTGCTTCTCAGAGAGAGTGCACACAAAGCCTTATAACGGGTTACTTGTGATAATGTGGTGACTGCATCTACACACCCTGCTGCATAATTAAAGCGGCCTGTGCCACAGATTGTTTCACCTGAAATAAATCACATCAGCAGACATGTACACATCCAGGCCGCACGCTCACACAGACCCAAGCACAAAATGCAAACACGATGATGTGCGTGCTGTCTGACCGAACTCAGCCAGTCCCCATGTCACAACAGCAGATTTTACTCACAACATGCTTGTGTTTGCACGATCCACTGGGGTGACTTATGAATCTTTTATCAAAACTGGCCTAATTGCTTAACCATCCATGTCCTGGTGCAGAGGTGGATGGTGGGAGGGAGGATGGGCACACCATAATTGTCATAAAAACAACAAGCAAAGAGGCCAGCATTGCTCCACCTTTGACAAGTCTGCCTTTCTCTCTACATCTAATTTCATTCATGTGAAGAAAATCAAATGAGGGCAAGGTTTCTTTCACGGAGACAACGTAATTAGCTACAAACTGAACTATTTATATATGAAGTTGTAATATTCAGGGGGAATGTTTTTGTACTTCTTTGTTGTCTTTTGAACTGACAGAACTGACAAGCATCTGCGTAATTTCAGAGGAAATCAGTGTGAGAACACATGTAGTATTTTGAAGACACTCATCAATCAGTAGACATAACTCCATGCTGACAAACTCCATAATGATATCAAGGTACTATTACTTGTTTTTTTTTTAGCATATTGTCTAATTCTCTGCAGAAAACAGGGAGTATCAGGCTCTACAGCTTCCTGTGCTAACCCAGTGGACAAAAAACAAAAACTTTCCCTTGTGTTCTCACTCCCACTCTGGTTTCACAGCTGAGGAAGCCGCTGCTGCTGGAGGGTCAGAGCTGTATGGCAGTTTGAGGAGAAAAAAAGCAGCGGACATGTAAGAGCCTGTGGGGAGTTTCTCTCCATGTTCCTGGGAGCTGATTCCATAGAAAGTCCCAGGAAACTCCCTGCTATTCCTGCTCTGTGGACCGAACAGCTGCAGATTCTCACTTTATCTGTCTTTAGTTCTTTGAACTCAGTCTCGATAAATACATTTTTCTCCTTGCATTATTCAAAACAAAGAAACAAAGAGAAGATTTGTTCAAGCAGAGAAAAAAACCTTTCCGGATAAATGTGTCTATTTACATCATTTCCCCCCATTTATGTGTCATTTTTGTGGCCAATCATGAATATTTCTTAAAATATTAAATGCTTTCTTTTTGTCTTTCTTTCCTTTGATTGTCTGAAAATAGCTGGACGTTGCCATTCTTCCTGCTCATAGCTGGTATTCAGCTGCAATCCGATTTATAAACGTTTTTCCTGAATAAGTCAATATCGGCACTGTGTGCACGCCTGCGCATAATTACAGATGCGCAGCTCCTCCTAAGCTCTCATTAGAAAAGGGAATGGGAAAGACTCCAGGCTACAACCACCGCTTGCGGTTACGTAACATGCTTTTCTCAGATACTGCCTCATCCCGGAGGCAAACTGAAAGCTCCTCCGTCCTGCAAAGCCTGTTCTCTGAGAAAACGCTGCTCCTCACGGCCCAGCAGAAGTCAAGTCGTAGTTTGTTCAATGAGTGACATTTTTTTCGCCTCCTTTATTTGACAAAACTCGTTTTACTTCCACGTCTTTGTCTGAAGCGCTCGTTCAGTTTGGTGTTGGTGCGCATCTCAGATGCTTTTTTGCGTGTGTCCGTAGGAGGGCGCAAGTGAGCCCTACACTTTGTCTTCTCATCCAGGGATGCTGGTGGTCCTCAGACAAAAGAGAAAATGTTTAGAGGTCTGCAGGGGAGCAATAAAAGAGCAGAAGGGTTTGATGTGTTAAGAGACATTTTTAAATATGATTTAAAATCGATGACATGCGTGTTGATAAGAAATTAGGCTGATTAGACAAGAAAATGACGACTATAGGCTACAACATGTTTTTTTTTTGGGGGGGTTGTTTGTTTTTTTGTTTTGTTTTTTATTATAGGCACAAAGACATTATGATTTTGCAAATTTGCCCCAGACTGTTGACAATGATGACCAAAGATATTAAATGGCTCTTTCAATTTGGCCTCTTGCCAAAGGCAACATAAATGTTTTGTTTATTTTTTAAGCAAATTCCAACATGTTATGTGAGGATTACTGGGGTGGAGATGGTTTGCTAAGAGAAAGAGAAAAAGAAGAGCTCTAGCAGCCATAATCAATCAGATCAGACATCTCAGCTGCCTCATTTCTGATCCTGGTTTGACGTCCCGTTGGACGTGTGAGACAGTTTGCCTGAGGCTATCATTAATTTAAATTTTTTTCATTCTTCATTTCTTATTTTCCATATACTGTCTTTGTGTTATTTATTTCTTGCCTCCTTTAATTGTTCAATTCCCAGTGCTTTCAGTAGTTTAACTTTTTTCACGCGTTCGTTCTTGCTTTCAAAGTTAAGAATATTTTCTCCATTTACCTTGAAAGAAAGCTCCCAGCCAGCGCGTCTCCCGCGCCGCATCAAACCAAAAGCGCTTCTCTAGGTACCTCCTCCATCCCAGCCCATGTGGGAGGAGCTTGTCTCCTACAGAACGAAGTGTATAACACTCTGCAGCCAGCCACAATGTGTGTCAGAGGACTGTATTTGCTCCAGAAGTAGATGACTGCTTTAAATCTGGTGTCTGTATTACTGACTGCAAGATACGAGAAAAATTGGTTCACACATTATCATCCCAAGTCAGGAAGAGGTGAGCATCTTCTCATTTCAACAGCTACTTCTGGACTCATGTAACTCTTGTTTCACATCTTCAGGCAAAACACAGCCTCTGATAGATTTAATTGTTGTCATTCTCTTTATTTATCAACAAACGCTGTTTTTGTTTGATGAAACTATTTTTTGTGTGTTTGTGGAAAGAAGTACGACAGTAAGCCGTTCTACACAATTTGTGCGCTACGATCACATTTACGCACATTCTCCTGTGAGATTTGTGTGGTTTTTAAACTCCACAGAGGAGGCAGTTTGGAATTTAGTGTGGAGGACTGTGTGTGGGCTTTTGACTCATGCCCTTTCTCCAGTGCAGTTTTCAGGTATGGTAGAGAGGAGAGGAAATGAGGAGACACTATTTAATGTGGACACCAAAGCACGGTATCTTTTGTCTCCACAGGTTTTTCGATTGTGGGATAGAATGCCGGCGATCATGAGTAAAAACTCCGATTTGGAGTTTGACTCCCTACAACCATGTTTCTACCCGGATGAGGACGACTTCTACTGTGGTCCCGACTCTGCGCCACCGGGGGAGGACATCTGGAAGAAATTCGAGTTGCTGCCCACTCCGCCCCTCTCTCCGAGCCGAGCTGCGCTACCGGGGGAGCCGGGGGCTGCCTCCCTGGAAGCAGACCCCCTTGGCTTCGGCTTAGGGGACCCTCTGGATTGGGCGTCTGAGCTGCTGCTCCTGCCCGAGGACGATATATGGGGAGCATCCGACGACGGGGACCTATTTGGTTCGGCTTTGGATACAAACCCCAACAGCATCATTATACAGGACTGTATGTGGAGTGGCTTCTCCGCCAGGGAAAAGCTGGAGCGGGTGGTTACGGAGAAACTGGGCAAAGCTATTTCCACGGCCACATCAGGAGGAAGGAACGTGTACGTCAAAGCGCCGGAGGTGGTCAGCCGCAGCTCGGTATCAGAATGTGTGGACCCCACTGTAGTGTTCCCCTTCCCGATCAACAAGAACCACGGCAGCAGGGACGCATCTGGGACCGTTAACAGATCCACAATTCACGGGAGCGCGCAAAGTGACTCAGGTAAGAATATGTTAAACTTGTTTTATAAGCTTAAAAAAAAAGATTAAAAATTTTTTTTTTAGAAAACAATGAACCTGAAAAAAAATCTAAGGTATTGAGATTGCATCATCAATATTATTTCTATTATGGTTGTTATGGTTATTATTGTAATTGTAAGCTCCGCATCCTATCTAATCATGAGTGGAGCTTGTTCATATGACTGGCCCAAAATCGGATTACCTCGTTACATTCGACATACTCACACAAATACACGCACGCTCATACACATACACAGTGGAGTAGTGACACAGTGAACTCGGTTTATGTAATCAGCGGGCTCCTCATCCGGCAGATGGCAGTAAAATAGGGAATTGTGTGCCTTACTGAACTCTGTTGGCATCTAAGCCAAACAAGAGACACAAAACACACACACACTAAAACACACACTGGCCAGGCTGTGGGAGGAGAGATGAAAAGGTGTTCAATAATGTGATGAGCTGATAAAGTGTCCGGTTCGCAGTGCCGTGAATTTTTTCATTACGCATGGATTAAGAAGCTATTTACGCACAGCAGGTGAGAAATTGGCACTGATTTTGGACAGTCTGTCCTAACGGCGGTCCTGAGTTCAATCGAAAGCTAAAATTAGATTCTCAGAAAAAAGACTAATTAGAACAAGACAACAAACCTAATGGCGTGTTCCATTTTGTTTGGTGAGTATGGCAACAGCATTGTGCATTTAAATTGAAAAATTACTGCTTAATACTAAAACTAAGACTACTTTTTCCGTATTACCGGCCATGAGTTCCCTAAACAAACACTCACAAGTCCTTATCAGAGTCTTTTCGCCCTCAAACAGTAGTACAAAGGCCTCCAGCTTGGCACAGAGGGCAGACTCAGTCAGCCTTGCCAAACACCTCCTCCACAGCGAATAAAAGAAATAGTAGGAGAGGCCCGACTGCTTCTTTTTTTGGTGATGGTTGTCGGGGGGTGACAGCTTTGAACAAGCGCTCCATCTCGACAGCTGTCTCCTTGGCGCCGCTCCAGCTCTGGGGCTTAAAATGTGGTGATCCGATCGCCTGCCGCCCCACTGTCCCGCGCACCCTGCCCCTCCAAAGCGCTTCCGCTGCTTGTAGTGTTAAGACTCGTTCCTCTTTGTTCAGCGCGTTCTTCACTTTTTTTTTTCATGAAAGGGACGCTGACTTATAAGACACAAAAATGTAATCTGGCCAGTCTGCATATTAAAAACGCCCTTTCCATAAAAATCAGCTGTGCAGATGGAAGAGTTGAACTTGAAGAGATTTCCTCCATTAAACGAACTATTCCATTCCGAGTGTGAAACACCAAAGAGCTTCACATGTGGCGAAGTCAGTCACACCCCCCTCATCCAGCCAGCTGTGTCTAGCTCTGTTTTGATGTCAGCAAGCAGACTGTGTGTGCGATCAGCATGTGTGTTGAGACAGCATCCTGGCGCAGTGCTGTCTGAAGTGGGTTAGCATAAGCTGTAAAATGCCACACTCTTCAGATGCTCCTGAGCTGATAATGAGAGCCATTATCACAAAGGCATTTTAACTGTGCCTCACACTCTGCCTCATGATTGGTCCCTTCCTATCACCTTCAAAATCCACAGTCAGTGGGTGATAACACTCAGTTCTACTCAGTTTTAACACAGGAATTAAGATGAGGATGTCACTTAAGAGCTAAAGTTAATTTCTTGACGACCTTGCTGCCATCGCACATACCTAATGTTTCCTGGAACTGCAATGATAGGCTAAGAACAGTGTCATCTCACAGTTTTAGTCTCAGAGGATTAGAAGAAGTTTTGAAAGAAGGAGTTAGAATAAAAGACAGAAACAGAACTTGTGTGCTCAGCACTGAGACTAAACATGCCAATGCCTGCAGAGTAGATTAGCTGAGACGTGACTGACACTAAGCATTAAAGATGTTTCTACTTGTGCAAACAGCACTGAGCAACATTCTCTCCCACACACATTTTCTCTTCATCTGACTCACCTATGCTGTGCACTCACATAAATACCTGCCACTTGCCTGTACACATAGTGAGAATAGTTGGTGTGTCTAAGCAATTAACTCACTCACTTTGTCTTTTTTTTCCCAGATGAGGACGACGAAGATGAAGACGATGAAGATGAGGAGGAAGAAGAGGAAGAGGAGGAAGATGATGAGGAGGAAGAGGAGGAGGAGGAGATCGATGTTGTAACAGTAGAAAAGAGGCGCTCCACAATCAGCAAGGCATCACCCATGGCTGCAGGCACAGTCACCATCTCTGTACATCCTAAGAGTCAAGATGGGAGAGGAGCTGTCTCAGGGTCCGGCGTGATGAGTCGGTTCGTTAGCCGAGCTCCTCAGGAGCTCATCCTGAAGAGGAGTTCAGTCCACCAGCAGCAACACAACTACGCAGCCCCCTCACCGTATGCCTCAGATGATGACCCAATCCCACCTCCAAAGAAGCAGAAGATAACAGACGCACCACGCCCTCCTACCAGAACAGTCTCTTCATCTTCCTCTTCCTCGTCCTGCAGCTCAGTAAGCGGCACATCAGGGGCGCGCAGCAAGCGCAGCACCAGCGGGGACAGCAGTCCACGCGGCAGCTCCGACTCTGAGGACAGCGAGCGCAGACGCAACCACAACATCCTGGAGCGCCAGCGCCGCAATGACCTACGCTCCAGCTTCCTGACTCTGCGCGACCACGTACCAGAGCTGGCACACAACGAGAAGGCGGCGAAGGTGCTGATCCTGAAGAAGGCCACCGAATATGTGAGCTCATTAGAAACAGAGGAGATGAGGCTCCACAACGAGAAGGACAGGCTCCAGGCCCGCAGGCAACAGCTGATGCGCCGGCTAGAGCAGGCGAGGACTCGCTAACAGACAACCGCTTCAACACAGAAACACTCTCATATACCCTTGATGAACCCTCCCTGTGCCCCCAACTCCTCTGCCTCAACTCAGTCTGAAACATGATTAGATGCACACATAGGCCTAGAGACTTAAGCACAGGCACATAGGCCTGCATATCTAATGTACACATGCACATACAAAGACAAAATCTCAGAGGACGTTCATTTGATGCTGACACACACCCGGAGGAGGGGATGACAGCGGGCTGGGGGGGGGTTCTTGAGGGAATGCTCGGACTTTCACTGCCGCCACTTTTTTTGCACATTTGTTGACGTTAAGAATGTTTAGGGTTTACTTTTTCAATCCAGTCACATCGAGGAACGATAAAAAGAGAACATAAAGAGGAAGGAGACACTTTTTAGTCTTTACCTGACTCTAATTTTTATATCATTTCTATTTGTAATTTTTTCTTCTTTTTTTTGTACTCACTGTGACACCAGCCTGGAATCTGTTGATTTCACACAGGGGCAGGTGTTAGAGGGCACTTTGCTTGGAGAGTTCATGTACAAGAAGCAGTGCACACTTACTTTGCCTTCACCACTGCAAAACTGAAAAGACTATGATGACCGAGGCGTTAAGGGACACATAAACAAAGCCACTACAGGTTCTCTTTCTCTCACTCCTCTCACACTGGTGCTCAAACCAAGTCAGTGGATGTATAACTGTGCACCTTGCTAGCCGACACTTTTGTATATAACAATAGTGTACAGACAAAATACACTCAGATCTGCCTTGTTTTATAACACTTTGTCCTTGTTTTTTATATATATATATATATATACAAGTCAGGAAGCTGCCAATTACTAGACTGGAAGTTTATATACATTTTAAAGTACTGTAAGACCTCAATTGATGAGAGTCATTTGTAATATAACAACATATTGTTTTTTTTCTTCTTCTTTTTCTTTGTATTGTATCATATTACTAATTCTACACACCTTAATGTTTTAGTGTGATCCTGATACATACTAAATTTGATACTTATATTTTCGTATGAAAATGAGTTCTTGGTAGATATCACTTTATCTTGTCATTTTCTCTTCTATCTCAAATAAGTCTTTTGAACAACAAATGTGCTCTATCGTTATGTACCAGGACTTTGTTTTTTTCCCTCTCTTTTGTTAATAATTCCTCTGTTCTTTTTTTTCTTTCATTTTTAAAATGTACATTTAGTGCTGCAACTCATAGCACTTTGAAATACCTCATTTTGAAAAATAAATAGACATCATGAAATCCTGATCTTTATCCTCATGGAGCTTTTTTATTTTGCCAAAAAGAAAAAAAGGGAACATGTCCTTTAACCCTTCACCCCCTTCATGTCTGCCTCTTTCTGTTTATTGTGCTGCTTGCCTCCACATTTCTGTATTTGTTTTGCTCCTTTAAAAAAACAAAAAAACATCCTGACAAAGAAAGAGAGTGTCTTCTGAATCCTCTCAGCACCCTGCGGCTACCTCCCCCTCTCTAGCCTCTCACACCCACCCACTCACACACACACCCACACTTCAAGCGCGCTGGCGCACACATTTCCACATGCACACTTCTCTATTTCCCTCTCTAACCAATACAGCGTTTCCCGCTACATTGTTCAGGCTGTTGCCATGGAAACTGGAGCAGCTGCTGAGTGGCAGACACGAGAGTGAGTCTTTTATTTGTCTGTTAGTAGTCTGTATTCCTGCCCGCGTGTGTATGTGTGTGTGAATGCAAATGTCTGTATGTGTGTGTACCTTTTGTCGTGGTCTGTGTGTGGCCCGGGCGCCTGATATCTTGTGCGCTGCCTGCCATGACGCCAGGACAAGGCTGGATACTGTTTACCAACATCGGCCACATGGCTCTGCCCTCCTCTCCCCACCTCTTCTGGCCTCCCCTCTCTCCTCTGTCCCTCTGTGACTCCAGTGTCAGGCCTTAGCCCAAATATGTGCCTTTCAGGAGCCTGGCCAGGCGTTCTCTGGAGATGGCTGAAAGAGAAATCTGTTGCTATGGTCTGCAAAGCCATTCAGCACAACAGTGCGTTCATAGTGACATAGAAAGCAGGGCATTAAGACGGCATAAAATACACATTGTTGATGACTTTGAGTAATCCTTTTCTATCAAGGAAGACTTGTAAAACAGAGATTCTTTCTTCCTGTACAAAAATAATATATAACTTTCTCTATAATATCACAGTATGAATCAAACACTTGCAATGTTTAGTTTTTAAGTGTTATGCACTTCACCTTCAGTCACTTTAGAGTGGCTTTATCCTTCGGAGTAGGACCAAAATGATCTAGAGGTATGTGTCCTGTGTAGGAGATGGCGCTATATGACGACTGATGACTTTGTTTTGGAGCTGAGACAGCCCAAGACTGAGCCTCTCGGTGGGGGAGTGGAACTGTTGGATTACATAACAGGGGTCTAGTGTCTTTGTGCACATGTACAGTGCATGTTCATACACAGGACAGGAGTCTGGTGTCTTTATCTGTGGATGTGTCTGTGCCCTCTCATAGGACTTCCCCTTACCATCTGCCTAATGACTTATCCTGCTTGGTTATAGAAGAAAACATGGACAATAACAGTGAGCATTTAAGAGGGAAAAGAAAAAATGCATCACAGCCAATGAACAGAGGAAGTTTGGTCAGATGGGACCTTCAACTTTAAATATCATTGCTCAAACACAGTGCTTTCTGCTACAATATCTATCTATCTATCTATCTATCTATCTATCTATCTATCTATCTATCTATCTATCTATCTATCTATCTAT
>JAOXYM010000024.1:15431662-15453283 GCA_028567055.1 Leptatherina wallacei | reverse complement strand
ATCTATCTATCTATCTATCTATCTATCTATCTATCTATCTATCTATCTATCTATCTATCTATCTATCTATCTATATTCCTTTCATTCTCACTCATGCTGACATGTTTGAACTGCGGTTAAGCTATATACTTTGAAATGAGGCTAATTGGTTTAGAAAGGAGCTGATGTCGCAGGGAAGCTCCTATGTTTAACAGACATATGGCCATGGCTTTTCTTTTTGCTCACTAACTGCCTGACTGGCTGGAGCTGCTCAGACACACAGGACACAAATCTAATGGGCTTACGCCCCACTGACGGATGAGCATTAAAGCTGCACAGAAGATAATGTGGCACGTTTTTTCTTTTTAACGCGTTGGTGTTGTCTCTTTGGAGATCTTAATTACTGGCACGATTAATTGACAAACACTTGCCACAACATTTCTGTTGTACTGTTGGACACCGGATCTGTATTCAACATGTTAACCTTCCCATATGGAGGAAAACAATACCCCCTGTGTGTGTCCACACACAAGTGTGTCTGTGCCCAGCCTCTTCACAATGGCATCACCCATGCGCCACACTGGGCTCTGTTTGCCCAGAGCCTCGTTATCTGTGGGGGGAGTGTGTGTGTGTGTGTGTGTGTGTGTGTGTGTGTGTGTGTGTGTGTGCCATGAGAGTGTGTGGGGAGGGGTGTCACCATCTGTTGTGGGGTCTAGCGCTGTCGCAGGTGCTCAGAAATGGTGTGCATTGAGGTTACGGTAGGTAGAGGAGCAGAACCTCATACGGGAAGAGTGTCAGGGGGTATTGGGGCAGAAAACGTGGCTGTGTGTGTGGAATGGGGGCAGTTCCTTGAGGGAACCCTTTGCCCTAGCTGAGTAATATGCAGCCGGGACAAAGAACTGTGGAGCTACAGTAATTGCAGAACACACAGAGGACAGTAAAGCAAGAGAGGATGGGAGGGCGGGAGTACAGCGAGAGAAAAGGAGGCCTGAGTGTTTGATCAAAGTTTACCGAAGTCTGAGGAGATTTGCATACAGATGGTACTGTAGCACAGCCCCCATAATACCTTTCGTTCTCTTTATTTTTCTTTTTTGGTTTCTTTTCCCCCCTCCTCCTCTCTCTTTCACACATGCACACTCACAAACAAATGTAATAGGGTTTCATTGAAGAATCCATGAATAGCCTTTCTATAGCACGTTCTAAGGAAGAAGCAGCCTTGGCAGCACAACACAGCAAAGAGAGAGCAAAAGTGAGGGAAAGCTGGGAAGAGAAAAAGAAGAAAGAAAAAGAAGAAAGACAAAAAGTAAGAAATCGCAATGATTAAGACTGAAGATGGGAAGAGAAAGAGGAGTAAGAATGGAAAGAAAAGGAGTAAAAAAAAAAGAAGCTCCTCTGCAGCAATAACTAAAGCAAAGAACAATTTAGAATAGCTCACCTTTCGAGTCAAGTAAACCGCCACAGTGTGCTGACATTAATTCACTTCCTCCATTCATTGGTTCTCTTGGCACATCTTCACCACACGGAGTCTGAATGTCACGCTTGTGAGGATATTGAACATCTAAGGACCCTCCTCTTATGTAAAACATTGTTTTGAGGCAAGCCCCTGATAAAAAGAGATTGCTGCGCCAAGTCACAGAGTTTCTACTGTACACAACTTGACATCCAACTGTGAAAGCCACAGTTATGTCTAAAACCAGCCTGAGTTTGCTGCTGCACTGTTGACATTATAAAACTTTATCAGACCATTTGCTTCCAGGACCATCTTCAAATCACAACAACCACCCAAATCACTGTGATGATGAACACAAGTGTAGGTGCTCCCATCTGTCAGTGAATAATTTGTGAAACATTTTTCAAAACAGCGGTTATAAACAGTGGAAATGATAATGCTGGGGAAAGTATCTGATCAAAAATAGGTAATTGCATTCATAAGGAAGGACAGCGGTGGTAGTAAATGACATATCCTACTTCATATCACTTTAAAAACATGTATGTCTGAACCAACAAGTCCATCAACTGCAATGGTCATCTGTTGTTTCTCCATACCCCTAATAAGTCTTGTTAATGGTGTGCTGTAAAGGACCGTGAGCGGGATGAGAGAAATATACCTCATGTAAACATTGGTGCAGATATCATTGTAAGGTTTATCATTTAATAAGCCACAAAACTGAAGGTAGGTGGGAGATCAAAACCAACATATGTTCCATCTCACTTCCTGGTTGGATTTAGACAAAACATTTTTGTCATTGTAATTAAAAACCATAGGGTTTAAATTAAAATGCATTGTTTTTACAATGGGACCATCACCATCAAGGTTGGCATTTTACTGTTTGTCATAATTTGACCAAAAAAACCCCAAAATCTAGCAAAGTCCTGGCTGGCTTTAGGCTGTGACATCACTTGGCCACAGTCAGAGATGGACCACGGTTATGGCTAAAGGACATTCTTTGTGTATGAACATTACTATCATGGACGCCATTTTTTCCCCGTACATGTAACTGATTTTCTAGTGGTTATAGTCAGCTTGCCTGCATGCACATACCCAACAAGGGCATGTTTTAGAGTGAAGAGCAGTTATTGGTGAATTCAGTCATCTTTTTTTGTGGGGCACTTTGTGACAAAAATGTACTTTTAGCAGATGGGCTAGCTGAAGAAAGAATAAATGAAGCCATTTATATCATGATAAGTACAAACAAGCTGGCCTACTACAAATGATGTAGAAAACCAAAATTCAAAATATAATTTGCATAAATTTAATGACAATTTATTTACAGCAAGTCTCAGTATGTTTTTGAATTTCAGTGTGCCTGCGGTGCACTCTCTCAACCTCCCTCTGTGTGTGTGCTTATCCAATACTACATGTGTTTATTTGGGGTAATCACCGGGATGCTTCTGTGTTTGTACATTTGTGGGATTGATTAACAGCTGTTCCTCCAGAGGAAACAGACAACAAATGGTTTTCTGGTCCAATAAACACTGCTCACCTGTAAAACGAATTAGACTAAACTAAGCCATCATCTGCATACAGCAGCACAAGGCTGAATAAAAGACCAACTGAGAAACTGTCCCATGCTAACGTGGAACAAAGTGAAAGGCATATTGATTGAAGTCTAATTGTGGGGTTGCACAGTCACCTCAGACCTAAGTAGACTGTCTAGACTTCCTGGTGGTTTACGGTACCAATCAATCTGTTTGCTTTTGACCGGGAACATGTTTGGCAACTACAACTTTCAAAACTTCATTGCAAGGGTCTCTTCTTTGTTAGCAGTCAATACAGTTGCATTGAAACATTGGTTTCTGCAGGGTAATTGACATATTTTGCTGTTTCATATTTAGACTGAAAAATGAATGCTATTCTGCAGGGTTTAAAGAGACTATGACATCTGGAAAACTTGTCACTTTTCCTGAGTTCATTATGCCGTATCAAAAATAGGTACATCACAATAAATGAGAATATCATCAAAAAGTAATTTTTTCACTAAATCAGTTTAAAAAGTGAAACATCTCTTTACATATTGAGTCATCACACACAACCCACACATTCTCTAGAATTTCAGTGTTGAAAATCCTTTTCTTTGTATGTATGTATGTCTGCTGCTCAAAAAAATAAAGGGAGACCGTAATCAGCTGTGGAGTTCAAGACCCTGAAGCGCAAAAAAAAAAAAGACAAACAAAATTGCAGGTCTTCTGGGAAAAGCACAAAAAATGGCTGCTAGTTGAAAAAAGGGGCTTCAGGAAGATTTAGCTGATGCAGGAGAAATGGTTTGCTGTATGGAAATGAGGTCACCAGAAGGGCATCTTGTCTGTGACCTCAATACCATCAATCAATGTCTGACATCTGTAAAGCATCATCTGGATGAGCCAGTTATTTTGTAAACAAGTTCCGTTGAGAGATCCACAGTCACCGAAGAATTTCCTGTATTTTATATAAAGATTGTTAAAAATGACAAAATTCTGCCAGCTGTTAAGTATGACAGAGGACATGTTCGGCTTCCTTTCTGTATGGTAGCCAGACACAGAAAGTACTTCGCAAATAGAAGGAAGCGTAGATTCTGAAAAACTGGCAAATTCTGGGTGGAAATGTCAAGCAGTCCAGAAAGAGAAACACAGAAAAGGAAAACTTCTAAACCAGTATAATGACCCAAAGAGGACATCAAAATCCATTGCAATCACAGGACAAAAGCTTTGGGGAAGTCCCACACTAACAGCTAACAAGTGGAAATCTATGAGAAGAAGAGACCTTAAATATAATGTGAAGTGTAACATTTCACTTAACATACATGCTGCATACAGACATATTTAATGTCTGTTTTCAGCACAAGGAGATCATATCTTTCAAATACAGGACACACCCACAAGGGAACAATGTCTTGGACAATTCCAGTAGCCCAATCAGTCTATTCATTCATTTGCTGACCCTGTGAGACATATCTGAAGCCTCATTCCCATGTCCCTGGGAGAGAGTCGCACAAGGCCTGGGTTGGGGGCAAGGACAGGATGTATGAAAGTACAGTGCAGGCAGCTGTGGATATTTTTTTGCCTTTTCACCAAAAGTCTACACCCAAATGCAAAAGTTTGAATATGTATCTGTTTCAATGTTTTAGAATGGAGAAAACCTATATCAGCTTGAATTAGCTTGTTTTGACAGGAAACTGTTGTGAAACAAACATCTGTGACAGCATGACAAATTCTATTAATATCAATTTACTGAGTCATATGATCATTTTAGTTTAAATGATTAATTACCTTAACAGCAAGTATAAATATAAAAAATATAAGAAATGCCCACCAAAATCCACTCCCATCATACATCCATCTTTACATCTGAAAGGCTCTACCTCTCCGAAATGCCCCTTTTACAGTTAGGCCCTGAGATATTTCGACAATAACAATTTTCCTGCTTTGGGCTCTGCATGCCACCACAATGTAATTGAAATGAAACAACTGAGATGTAATTGAAGTGCAGACTTTCAGGATTAATGTAAGGGTTTGAATAGAAATATTCCATGAAGCATTTAGGAATTGCAACCATTTTAAATTGAAATCTCTTCATTTCAGGAGCTCAATTAATTGGACAATTAACATAACTGTAAATAAAATGTTTCTTTTTAATACCTTGTTGAAAATCTTTTGCAGGTGATGACTGCCTGAAGTCTGGAACCCATGGACATCACCAAACACTGGGTTTTCCTCCTCTGTGATCCGTTGCTCCACCTTTACTGCAACTGTCTTCAGTTGTTGACTGTTTGTGGATCTTTCTGCCTTAAGTTGTGTCTTTAGCAAGTGAAACTCATTGTCAATCGGGTTGAGATATGATGACTGACTCACCATGGCAGAATATTCCATTTATTTGCCTTCAAAAACTCCTGGGTTGCTCTCACAATATGTTTTGGGTCATTGTTCATCTGTACTGTAACATGACATCCAGCTTTGCTGAATTTTAGCAGTAAGTTAATGCCTATGACTTTAGATTTAATCCGGCTGCTTCTGTCTGCTGTCACATCATCAATAAACACCAGTGACCCAGAGCCATTGGAAGCCATACATGCCCATGCCGTCTAACTGCCTCCACCATGTTTTACAGGAGATCATGAGCTGTTCCCAGTCTTCTCCATACTTTCTTCTTCCCATCTTTCTAGTACAGGTTGATGTTTGTTTCATCTCCAAAGAATGTTGTTCCAGAAGTGAGCCGGCTTCTTTAGATGCTTTTTGGTCAAGTCAAATATGGTCTTTCTTTTATTGAAGCTGATCAATGGTTTGCACCTTGTATTTGCCCTCATGAAGTCTCCTCTTTATAGTCGACTGAGATACTGATACACCTACTTTCTGGAGAGTGTTCTTCACTTGGGTAGATGTTGTTAAGGTTTTTTTTTTTAATCACTATGAAAAGGATCCTGCAAACATCAACCTCTGTTCTCCTTCTAGGACATCCAGACTTTTTTGAATTCCCAAGTTCACCAGTGTCCTCTTTTTCTCTCTCTAAATGTACCAAACTATTGGTTTAGTCACGCCTAAAATATCTACTATCTCTCTGATGGATTTCTTCTCTTTTTTCCAGCCTAAGGATGTTCTGTTTTACATCCTTTGAGAACTCATTTGACTGCATGTTTTAGGTTCACAACAGTTTCCAAATGCAAATGCCACACCTGGAATCAACTCCAGACATTTTACCTGCTTGATTTATGATGAATTAATGAGGAAATAGCCCACGAAGTCCATGAAATCCTTGAGAGTTAACTGTTCCAATTACTTTTGGTTCCTTAAAAAAAGAGATAGCCACCCTTTAAAGAGCTGTAATTCCTAAACTTTTCCTCCAGTTTGGATGTGAATACCCTCAAATTCAAGCTGAGAGTCTGCACTTTAAGCCTATGTTGATTGCATAACTGTATCTTGAATATGTTTTGATAAACAGCTAATATAACTAAAATTGTCTCACTGTCCAAATATATATGGACCTACCTGTGTTCAGTTACGTTACTGGCCTGTTGCCAAGTAACCTAATTAGTTATCAAATAGTCCTCCAGTTGTATTTGATCTGTGCCAGTCTAAAGTCACCCCTGTTTAAACTTTTTCAAGACGTGTTGCTGCCATCAAACTCAAAACAAGCTAATATTTTCCATGAAATGGTAAACATGATATATTACTTGTGTTTAATTAGGACACAGGTTTAAATGAGATTTGCAAATCAGTGTATTCTGTTTTTGTTTTTTTACATCTTACTCAGTATCCCAACTCTTTTATAATTGAGGTTGCACCTTGTTGGAACAAGATAAGAGGAAACAACGTAGCTCAAAGCTTTTGCTTGTTTAAAAATAAAGAAATCAATCATTACATGGCACTCCTGATCTGAAATCTAATCTGTATACCACTGGATCAATCAAACAGTTGGGAATCCTGAGGCAGTTTTAGTGAACATACATAAAAAGGTTATCGACATGTTAAAGGGGTAACTTGTTCTTTGACAGTTATCTGTCGCTTTGGTGGTGAGCTGGAGTGCGACGGGGCAGAGGACGGGCCTGGGCGGATCAGTAGAATCCTCAGCAGGCGTCTCCTTGACACATGTGGGACAGAGCTCAGTGGAAATCGGGTTAATGAATCGTAGAGAGAGGGAAACGGCAGGGTTACTCGTCTTTCAATATCCACCCCATCATTATCACTTGGGCCAGCACTTATGTGCACAACACAGGGAGAAGGGAGAGACAGGGAGGTCAGTAGGTGGCATAGCTCAACCTGCAAAGAAGGATTTCAGACAATAGATCATAGATGTGTGTAACACAAAGCAACTACAAGTGATGTGTCATAACCAATTTTTTATGTCAAGACAGCTGTTTCTCTTTTTGTGAGTGTTCGTGTATATGATTTACTGTGAACAAAGCCGTTAAATACCAACTGAATGTTTCATAGTTTTGTTTTTGTTAAATGCTTTTTTTTTTAATTCCCAGTATGCAGCCTTGTGTGTCTTTGTTTGGGTGTATTCTCAAATGGGTCCTTGGTCCATGACCAGTCCAGTACGGGGCTGTCTGCTTTGGCTGTCTTTTAATGAAGGATGAGTAAACTTCAAACAGAAGCAGCAGCCTTATTTTTAACAACACCATCCTGCCCCAGCTCTAAAACTCAGATGCAAATCATTGAATCTTATCAAACTGAATAAAACACTTAAAATCTCCACCCCTCCTCACTACAACTGTTACTGTTATTAAGAGGTATGTTGAAAATCGAACTGATTAAATTAAGCCTTTAATTACCGAAGAAAATTGACCAAATTAGGACAAATAGCCCCAATTCCAGCCTCTTCACACACATAATTCGCCTATCTAAGAGGATGAAATATATTAGCATATTCAATGGGAGGCTTATACCCGCGTCTTGTGTTTGACAGCTGTTGAGTCAGACGACGGTATTGTTTGAATATGAGTCAGTGCATGCTAATCTAATCAGGGAAACCTTGGCTGGGGATTGAGTTAGCATTTTGGACATCCGTCAGCAGGCATTCAGGATTACAGACAAAGTTTATTATAGAAGAATTAGATTCAGAGGGTCAGCAGCTTTATTCCATGTAAGGATACGGTAATAGTATTCACGAGTCACTAGCTAATGGGAACGATGGCCCAGAGATCAGCTCCGAAACCATGCTACCGTGGTAACTCAGGCGTGGTATTGATTCCTTTAATTGGTGGACTGGGAGTGGAGAACATTATTGGATTTGATTTGAACCCCCCTCTCTTTGAGACACTTCGGATACAATCCACCAGTCCATTGGTCATCGTTAGACGTCCGCGCTATCTGGAGCACTCAACATCTATTTGGGAATTTACATCAAACAAAGATCTTATTTTAGAGGTTCTCTTCCTAGACTTTGACTGTGCCCTTTAATCTGTCCTCTTTGGAAATTGATTAAAAAACAAAACAAAACAAAAGACTTGAGTCAGAATATTTTAAGTTGGTTGGAAGGAAGTGATTTTTTTGTGAAAAGGCTGGAAGCTCAATGACAAGCAGGGTTTGTTAACAGTGATTTACTATTTTCTATGTATTGTAAGGTGGCCCTGAAGTGCAAAACACAACAAAATTTAAAAGACAATATATGAAAAAACACAACATTTCCCCAAATGCAACATTTAACCAAACAGAATTAAAAAAGAACAAATAAAAAACAAAATCTTCTCTGTAATGTTGCACTTCCTCTTTTGTCGAACATATTTCTGTTTTGTTGTTATTGGGTTTTTTTTAACGTTGTACTTTGTTTTCTATGTTGTTTTGGTTTTGGAAATATATGTGTTTTGTCATGTGTCAAATGTGTTGCTGTTTTTCTCAGTTATGCATGTTTTGAAATACATTCTGTGAAAAGTAGTGTTTTCTGAAATGTGTGATGTTTTCTAAATGTCACGCTGGCTTTTTAAAATGTATTTTTAATGTCGTTTTGTTTCAGGCTTTTTTGTGTGTGTTTTTTACATTGTCTTAAACAGCCTTGTTTCAGTTTTATTACACTTTCTAAAATGTGTTTTTGGATGCGCTCTTGTGTTTTGTCCAATGCTTCTGCATTTGCATATTGGCCCATTTATCATAGCGCTTTACTGAACTGGGAAGACCAACTGTAATTTAAGAGATGCTCATCTTATAGATCATTCCCCACATTTAGGAAATTCCAGTTGTTACAATAGGAAGTAAAAAAGGCCAAAGATTTAAAATGGATAAGTATAATGATATTAAAAAGAGAATAAAGAAGTGCAATAAATAAGTATAGGTGTGTATATGCTATAAAAAACACTAGCAGTGTGTACAAGAATACAGTAATACTAAATTAAAACAGTATTAAATCCTATACATCATATACATATTAACATCAATATTAATAATAAAAGTAATGGTAATAGTGGTAATAATAAGAAAATAAAAGAACATTGTACATTTATTTGACTGTACACTATTATATGATGCTCTGGTGGGTGCACAGACCTGCTAGTGCATAACACGTTAAATACAAACATGTGTAAAGTGAGTACAGTGTGAACTACTGGGAACCGAGCTGATTGTACAGCCTGACAGCCACAGCAAAAAAAATGACCTGTAGTGTCTTTCTTTCAGACACCCTGGATGTCTGTTGCTGAAGGAGCTGTTCAACAATGTCACTGTGGCATGCATAGGGTGGAGAGCATTGTCCATCATAGATGATAGCTTGGCCATCATTCTCCTCTTGCTCACTATCTCCAATGCATCTAAGCAGCACCCCAACAGAGTTGGCCTTCCTCACCAGTTTGTTAAAACTTTTTCTGTCTGCAGCTGAGATGCTGCTGCCCTAGCAGGCCACTCCATAGAAGATTGCTGATTCTTCCACTGACTCATAAAAAGTTCCTAGCAGGGTCTTATGCATCCTCGGCAGATACAGCTGACTCTGACCCTTTTTCATAGAGAGCCTTGGTATTATTAGTCCAATCCAGTTTGTTGTTCAAGTGAATACCCAGGTATTTATAAGAATTCCCTATTTCAATATCTGTTCCCTGGAAGTTCACTGGAGTGAGGGAAGGATTATTCTGCCTGTAGAAATCCACCACCAGCTCTGTGGCTTTCCCTGCACTGATCTGGAGGCAGTTCTGCTGGCACCAGTCCACACAGTCCTTGTTCAGATCTCTGTCTCAGATCACAGTTGTCCTCATTTGTGATGAGGCCAACAATGGAAATGGCATTATGAAAAATATAAACAGAGATGATAAAACAAATTATAAAATTATATCAACCCAAAACAGAGATTATGAAACAAAATAAACAGAGCACATCCAGTAGATGTGGAAATTTGACAGATAATCACTATTTGCAGTATCAATTTCCTGTTCCTTACAGAACTACCTTCTACTGAAGAATATGTGCTTTACCGTCACACCATGTTTCAGGTACAGTAGAGCTGTCAGTGGAAACTAAAGTAGCTTGGCAGTTAGAACAGCTGCACTGATGAGATCTCACCCACTCAAAATTCAATCAGACAACAGGAAAATCAGCACAGAAAAAGTCCTGAGCACACATTTCCTCTTTTGTTCCTCTCATTCTGTCACCTGAAACACGGAATGATTCATTCACATCATTGAGATATTTCTGGAATGCCATCCCATTCCCTCGCTTCATCATTCTTTTGTCTCGCTTGCTTATGCAGAAAGTTAAATAAGACACACACCCTTATACACTGACATATTCAAGCCAATGGGTGCTGGGCATGCTATTGATACTCTGCTCTGGCTTCATCCATCACTGATAATGGCGGCAGACAGCTGTGTGTTCAGTACCCCCCTCTTTCCATCATACCGCAAGCTTAAGGCAGAAGGTTAGATGGGAGGAGGGGTTTGTTTTCTCTCATCTACCTCCTGATCACACACTGCTTATCCTGTATTACTGTCCTGTAACCTCTTACCCCCACAAACGGTCCCAACATCCCCCATCCAAGAGAAAACCCGCCTGGGGCCAGGCCCAGATGGTCATGGCCCAGATCGGCCCTGGGTTCTGCAGCTATCTGGCTCTAGATCTGCAGCAGGGCTGAACTAGGAATCAGTGATGCGAAGCCGAGCTAAACACACATACACACACAGACATAGATGAATGTGCTTGTGCACTGTTATGCATGAATTTCCAGGCATCCTCCCTCTTTCGTAGCATCTCTTTCACACATGCACATCAATACACATACACCAAACAGGGGGTGTGCTGTTTAGACTGGAGCTAATGAAGAGATAACAGCTGATGTGATTAGTTTCCACATGAATGGAGTTTGTCAGGGCTCCGTTCTGGACGATATTCCCTGTTTTACACTCGGCATTCAGTATGCATCAGTTGAAGGAGGGTTTTGTTAATATAATGTGCTTAACTTAATTTAATTAGGCTAACTTAATTTGATCAAATATGGAAATAACAATCTGCAGGGGCACTTTGTGTCCAATATGTAAGATTATTGTACAATGTTATGATAAACCTCTGATGTGATAGTGTAGCAGGACGTAGGAGGGCCCAGGCAGGGATTGAACCCAAAACCTCGGTGAGAGTCATGCACGCTGACCAGTCAGCCAAAGAGATATCCCTGTGGCCAAGTAGCCAGGGCACATGATCAATCGGAGGCATAGTGACAGGACCCTCACTGTCACAATAAGAAAAAAAGCACATGTGTAACTGAGCTCCTTCTGGTCATTTTTTTGGTAGTTTTTCTTTTCTTTTCATTTAAAGAAAAAAGAAAAAAAAATTACTACTCAACTCAACTCAACTCAACTAAACTTTATTTATAAAGCCCTTTAAAACAATCACAGCTGAAACAAAGTGCTGTACAATAATAAACACAGCAACACAAGGAAATAAAAGAATGGACAAGGAAATAAATAATAGAATCATTTCAAAAGAAAAAAAACAAAACCTACAAATCTGTCCATATACAGATGAAATCTCAGTTGAGGTATTGATTGCTTTCATTTCATGGAAAAAAATCTCCTCTGAAGCACAACCTGACATCCAGACTTTTATCTGCTTTTGGGCTTTACTTTGTGAAATGTACACAGATATGAGGTACATATAAACATCAGGCCAGATGATCCAGATGTTAATGTCTATTGTCCACAAATTCTTTGGTAGGTTGCAAAGATTCCAGTTTAAACCAATCGCCTTTAATTTAAGATGGTATTTATGTGTTATAACCCCAGTCCCAGGACTAGCAGCTGCTGCCAAATTGAATGGTTTGCCAATAAGGGGATCTCAATTCATGTTCTTTAGATGTATCTGGATAGAAATGAGACAAAGATGCAACCCCTCTATTCACAGTGTCTATTCAATTACAGTCACACACAGTCAGCAAAGCAAAGAGGTTTGTGTCAGATCAGGTAGTATTTGGCGCCGTGTCTCCAGATGTTGCTTCTGGATGTTTAAAAAATTCTAATTATTTCTATGCAGTTAGGTTGTTAAGACAGAGACCTAAGAGAATTTGGGAAGTATGCTTTTTTTAAAAAACACAACACAATAAACAAAAACACATCTCTAAAGCTTCTGTTGATAGACTGTGATGATATATTGGCATCATCACCAAGGCTATTTCTATCATGCTGGGAGAACAATAGGTTTTATTTACATGACGTGTTTTCCCATATTCTTGCTTAATCTGTAATCTAAAAAGTACACTGAGGTCAGTTCCAGTAAATCTCCACAGATGGCAAGCTGATGTTATTCAATTAGCAGGTGATGTGGAAATGGTGGAACCCGATCCCCAACAAAACACCAGTCCAGCACACTCCCTTCTATAAAAGACACCTGTCAGAAACAAGAGCCTCCTTTACCCTAGCTGTTAAAGAAAAGCACTCTCCTTGTCTCATCATCATTTAAGACTTAGGCACTTCAAAGCTGGCCAGGTACAATAGCAGCGAGCAAGCTGCCTTCAAAAGAACAGCACAAGTTATGGTGGGGTGGCAGGTTAGAAGAATAGCCCTGTAAATCATAGTAGAGAGGAAAATATAAAAGACAAGGCGGAGAGACGCAGTTCACCTGTTCTCTGTAACACAATCACTTAACGATCCTCAGGGCGCATTGTAAGGGAGGGCACTCCTGTAGCTCGCACCCTTGCTTTGTGCCCTGTTGGAGCGCAGAGATCATCTTCCCCTTCTCCACAGACCCCCTGACCTTCTCTCTGTTCCACTTACACACACACACAGCCATCGAAAAATTACCCTTACTCCTCAAAGATTAAGATCAATGTCATTCATCGCGTTTAGAGTATCAGCCTTTGATTTGGACCAGAGAAAGGAAAGGGAGGCACACAGGGCACCTGGGAGCTGTGCAAGAAAATGGACAAAAAAAAAAGCCCTCCATTAGATGGAGATGAAAGTGGCTTTTTTTTTTTTTTACTTTCCCCTTGAGCTTCTGTGTGCTTTGTGCAAAGTGTGGTTGATCTTTGAAGCCACTGCAGGTTAATGCAGAGCCATACACTTTTCATATTCACAGATGATATACTGTGCAATTGTTACTTCATCTCTGTCTGCATTTGCAATGAAAAAAGAGCTTTGTTTCAAAATACACCTGATGGCATTTTTGTGAATCTGCTGGTCAGAAATACAATTTTGGACCAGACTAGAAGCTTTCCCATGATCATGGATACAGCAATCCCTATATTAACATTTGGACATTTATACTTTTAATTGACAGGATGCACAAACAGTAACTGTGGGGAAAGGAAGGGGACAGCATTTTAAATGTAAATCTTGAATTGCACCACAGCTATGGTTCCTTTGTCTTTTTGGTTAACATAAGGTTTTTAGATTAGCTAGTGCAGTGTGTTGCCAAATAAGCCAGATGACTGACATTTGTTTTTGCTGTTTTTCCCACTATGCCAGTGCAATGGTCTCATTGAAACACATGAGGAGGGAGCATTTTTGAGCACAGTCTGGGACCTATGCTGGCTGTCGTTCAGTCGTTAAGCCCAACCCCCGTTTATCTCTACTTCTCTTAGCTTTACCACAGGGATCTCTCTGTATATCTAGTCCCAGACCTTTGACCTGGCCTATAGGTAAGCTTAGCTTTTGGACAGCACTGACCCTTTTCTATAGATAGCATTTTCCATTGAAGTCCCAAGCTCTCGTATCTCAACCCTCTCTCTGCTTCCCTACCACCCCCAACATCCCCACCCTTGGAGCCATCAGGGTATGTGACGGTCTAAATGCCCCCTTTTGTTGGCAGAATGGACCTTTTGTCTGCACCCCCTGCATGTGCTGACTAAGGGACATCCAGTGAGCCCACTTTGAGTCTACACACAGGGGTATGAGAGGGGTGGAAACAGAGGGTCAGCTTAAGCCTTGCAATTACCCCCCTTCCCATCCCTACCTCCCCACCCCAAGTGTGTTTGAGGAATTTCCTGATTCAATAACTTTTTAAATGGCTGGCCCCCTTGCCTTTATAATAGTAGCCACTCTCGTCCTCACACCTTTAGTGGAACATAAGGACGAAACTAGCCAGGCCATTACAACTACACTAAAGCAGTGAATGTGGTTTGAATATACATGTACAAAAAGACATCAGGGAAAAATTTAGACCCAACAAAGATCCAAGCTGGATCGAAATGTTTACTTTTTAGATACCAATCTAACATTGGAATAAGAGTGTGGGAGTTACTGGACATTGTATCATGTATTGTATCATTCTATAAAAACACGTTAAACTGGGCTCTAATAAAGTTTATCTAAATGTCTCACCTTGAAATTCCAAAAAAGTAGAGGACCAATTAATCCCCTGTAAAAGGTGTCCAGTATCAACTAATCTATGTCAGAGCAGAGTTACAGATAGTCAAACTCAAATATTTTGGTTGATGTCTGCAAAAGTGATCTTCTTTCCTATGTTTTGAAAACTGTATTTTTACCCACCAAAAACAAGGTTGATTTATTAAGTTTGCAAAGTGTACAACAGTTCAGAGGTACAAAACAACTACCATCTTAGAATAAATTTAACTCAGTAACCAAAATGTGTTTCAAACAATTGTCCTCAATGATTGATTGTTCAGAGAAAATAAAACTGTCTGGTAAAAAGTTCAACCATCCAATGAAGTTGAGCTGAGATTAAGGTTAAGCTAAAGGATACTGCATATATTTATGTTCATTTTCAACCGTAGAACCAGCAAATCTTTTGGAAACAATGTGTTTTTTCTCATCAACAAATCGACTGCAACAGGGTTTTTCAATCTTGGTATTCAACAAACCAAATGGAGTTATTTTAGTCCTTCACTGTCGGACACATCTTACTGGCAGTTCTGTGTTTTCGTCTGTCACTTAGCAATAGTAATTTTCACACATAAAAATCACACATGGAAAATCTGGTGAGAACTTTATCTGCAGCTACCTGTTGACAGAAACTCTTCACAGCAAAATATTTTATATGTATTAGGATATTTACTTTAAAATGCATCTCTACCTTTTGATCTTCTATCCTATCTGCCATTTACTTTACACAATTGTGCAAAAGGCATGCTACGGTGAACTTTAACATGGATATGACACATTGTTGTGAGAAAATTGTGACTGTATAACGACTTTAGTGATAACTCACTTGATGTACTGCCTTATTTCACTTAACTGGCAAATATCACATGCACCATGGCTCTATCCATCATTTTCATAGGCATGCCTGAATGATGCGTAAGGAAAATTAATGCAAGTGATCAGTGCCTGAATGTTGTTGCTTTAACAGACTGATGAAGGTCATTAATGTTACATTTATCATTTCTGACAGGCTAAAGTGTTTCAGAATAATGTTAAAGAAAAGTGCTGTAGCAATGTATAGCATGTTTTTGAACAGTAAAAATATATATATTTCTAACCTCTCGCGAATATAGAAAATTACACACTGAACATTGAGCATAATATGGCCTCTTCAGTTAATTATTTAATAGTTTCACCTTTACAGACATTTTGTGGCTGTAGAAGTGTTTAAATAATCAAATTGTCATTATGTAGCTTATTAGATGCCAAATGACTAACTTTTATCTTTAACTTTTAAGGTATTAAGGTATCCCAGGAGTTTACGCATGTATTTGAGAATTTCAAAATATTATGAAGTCCAGTTGGAAGGACAAAATGTTTTTCTGGAAAAGTTTCTAAGTTGCATTCTGCAGTGATAGTGAAAACTTAATCCAAGATTAGTAGAAATAGAGACTGGACTCTGTCAATTCACAAACATGATGTTTGCATGATACAGCTATCCACACAACCACATAAATAACTGTCATCTTTAGTCTTTCTGACATGTTTCCATAGCAGTGGTTAGACACTTTCACTGAGCACTCAGGTATCATTGTGATGCTTTTTCTTTGTCTTGACTGTACAGCCAAATTTGAGAATGACAAAGCGATGTCCTATCAATGCAATAGAGTAGAACATGTTAACCCAAGAAAAATGTGACTGTTGCACCTATAATTTTATTCCTGTAATGGGGATCTGCTAACACAGCAATTTGTGGACAGTTTGTGGAGCAATAATTAATCCCTTTAACATCCTCTTTTAATAGACTTCCATTAACATGCTTTTTAAAGTGTTGCTTTTAAACATTATCTGATTCATTGCATACATGAGAGCACACATTAGTACAGAGGAGCATTTACTGGCCATCCTTTAAACAACTCCCTTTAAAATCTAATCCGCTAATGTATCCAAATCACACGGCTGTCCCGGGCCATATATCTTTAATTGTATGTCGGTCCACTTTAACAAGAGTCAGACGCCTGCTAAGGACTCCTCTATACATCAAAAAGCTGCCGCCCAGCACCTAATATCCTCTGCCATCACAATACTGCTGTTTCACCACCCATGTTCATAAAACGTAGTCCTCTCCTCCCCCCATCCTCTACCCCCTCCTTTCACTTTGATTGGGTTTCCTGCTGAATGCAGTAAACTTTAGGGAAGCAAGGAAGTGCATATGCACGTACCCTGGAGCGAGCATACAAACTCAAATTCACACTGTAGGCAGCCTTTCTAACAAGAGGCCATTAGAGACAATAGACAGGCTCGTTCACTTTCTGAGGGTCTAATTTACACAGCAGTGGCAGGTACTAAAGCCTCTTGAGGTATTTGGAGTACAAACTCCTCTTTTGACACCTCTCCAGGTCATGCATTGGAAATCGTTCATTATGTCTCAGTGGTCTAACTCTTGAAAATCAGTTTTACCATATAGGTGCCTGTGCATCTGCTATTAGGCAGGATGACAACACTTTTCTGATTTTGATGCTGATCTCAGAGATCTTCTAAGAAAAACAAAAATTGATGGGAAATTTTGTATTCTATGCAAAAGTATTTAAGTAAAGGATGACTGGACTTGTACACAAGAGACTTTTAATTCTAGAGATGCAACATGTGGCCCAGCCGGATCTGACAACTCATCGGTTTTCACCCAGGGAGACATAACGAAACCACACTGTGGTTGCCTTTGTTATCGCAGCCTGTCACTCTTTCTCTCTTCATCCCTCTATTTTCCTTTGTCAATCTGGGTGAGCTCCTGTTGACCCAGGGGCCTCTGTGGTGGGAGTGGGCAACTCTGGACCACTTCAGAGCCCATCCTGAAACCACACCGGGCTTTCCATGCCAAAGAGGGGTGTATCTCTCTTTCTCTACTCTCTCTCTCTCTCAATATGAAACTTCATCCCTCTGGATGCTGGTGACCTGGTCCGTGTGTTGCGGCCTTGGCAGTGGCAGACAGCGTGTTACTGAATGGGAGGGAAGTCATATGTTAGCAGTTTGAACCTACAGCCCCAATTAGAGGCAGCTGTTGCTGCGCTATCGTACCACAACGGAGGGGAAGGGGGGGCTGAATTTATGGTCTGCGTCTCCGTGGCGACCACTGTTTGATGTGCAGATAATTAGGAAGTGAATGACTTCCTGTGGGTTGCTGCTGGAAGGGGCAGCTCCATACAATAATAAAAAACAGAAAGAAGAGAGAGAGCAAGGCGAGGTACAGCTGAGAAGTAGGATACACATCCTGGTAGTAGGTTCAGGTGTTGTGCTAGCAGAAGCCGGAGGTCATCGCCTCTTTATGGGTTGTACTATTGTGTATCCAGTCCACTTATAATAACTGTATGCATGCTTCGGTGAGGGCTGCACCTCTTCACATGTGACTTTGCATGTTGACCCATTTGATCCCAAGTTTTGTGCATGGTCATAGTCAGTCCTTCTCAACACTAAATCAACAAATCCTACAATGAACAAATTGTAGGAATTCAATTGTTGTTTCTTCTCATACAATCTTTTGACTTTCACTAGAGCAGATCTGTGCAAACTAGCTGCTCAGAACATGTTTACAAAACTAGAAAGATGAGTTAACTTTCTAAGAAGTAAAAAGAAACAGAAAAGATCAAAGAATTTACATATGTCTCTAAAGATTAGGAAGCAAGATCCACTCTCATCTGTCCAGACTTGTTAATTCGAACATCTTGAGTAATCTTCTGTTAATTTTGCTCTGTACAAGTTTCTGTTGAGATTATCCTATGTTTCTACAAAGCTTGGACTTAACCTAAATACCATTTGCTTGTTCCATAGCAACCTTTTATTTCTCCAATTGCTTCTTCACTATCTCGCATGCCATTTCAACTTTGACCTCCTCAGCAAGAAGTCACGACCCTTGTTCATTGTCCTTCCAATTTTCCTGAAGAGGATCAAAATCCAGATATCCACCCTAAAAAAAAGCCTATTGAATAAAAATAAACAGTAATTGATTCTTGAAATTCCTCACAGTCAAGTGTTGAGTCAGTCAATAAAACTTTCTAACAAACTCAGCTGGTCACTGTATGAGCAACAATAGGGCCAGATTGTGATGCTCGGCCCCTTTTGTTTCTCTCCAGCTTTTCTGGTGAATGCAACACAATAGGAAGGAATGTATTGCTTTCTGCTTGAGTGATAAACCCAATCAGGATGATAACAATGTGCTTTAAAAGGACTAAGAAAGTCTTTAAGTACCCTCTGCAGTATCAGATTAGCCTGTTACAATCTACCCCCACTGAGGACACCTATTCATGTGCAATGTAAGGCTAAATTCAAACAACAATAACACACATACATAAACACAAAACCTTTTTCAGTTTGTTGCACACTTTAATCCATCCAGTTAATCAGAAAACTGAGTGCAAATAAACCACAATAAAGATTCATAAATGCAATAAAGAAGGCATTTGGCTCTGTTTTTGGTTAATTTGATTACAGAATGAAACACTTCAGAAATTGGATTTGAAGGTTGCTTATTGTTTGATGCATCAAGCAAATGGATCCATTTAACTATAATAATTTTGAGACTTTTTTAGTATTTCAGCAAGAGCACCTAATGTAGTTGCATATTGGGGAGAACAAAGACTCAGAATGATTCATTAATATTCTGATTCTGGAAATAACTCCTGAGTGCATTGTCAAATATTACGCTTCTTTTGTCTTTACAGTCCATGAAAAAATACTTAAACCAAACATCAAGCAGTTGAAACAAATATTTATAGCACTTTTTTTTATCTGGCAATGTAATTGTGTTGCCATTACGCTCTCAAAAGTAGAAAACTTACTTCATTAAACCAAGTCACATTTATAAAATTGTGGCAGGGTGCAAATTAATTTGGGTTATGCAAAAAAAAAAAAACTGCACACACACACATGCACAATGTATTTATCACAGTCAAAACAAGCCAACCAAGGACCCTCACAGCTCTGCTCTGTTCACAGGAATGCAGAGAAAAGGGAAAATATTCTTCCTTGATAAGATGCTGTTTTCTTATGGGCAGCCAGGAGTGGCCCATGATATCTTGTTATGCTTTGCATTTGTTTTTCTCTATGAGAACATGTGATGTGTTGGAGCTGGTATCTGTTTTCCCATTACGACATGTACTTTGGTGCCATGAGAAAACTATGCCTGCCTGCAGCCGATGGAAAAAAAAATTCACCGTTTGAAGACGTTGAGGGAGACATAGTTTAATGGAAGAGCTAAAAGCATTTGTATTGTGCCAAAATCCCTGAATTTACTATATTACCACGCCATATAATTAAAAAAGAACATCACCAGGAAAAAAAAAACAATTTAACCCCATCTTTCATTCCTTTTTTCTTATTTAATTTTCCATCTTTTTTTTTTCTCCCTACATTGAAAAACTGCTGGTTTCCCCCCTCCGCTGCTATTCCTGCTTGTCTGTGCTGAGGGTCGCTGACAAAAGGAATTGTGCAAACGAGCCTTTAAAATCCCTAAATGGTTGTGGTCTGCTCACAATGGGCCAAAGAATGCAACGCCGGACAAAGGCCGGCCCTTGCCCCACCACTCCGCCCTGCAGTGATGGATCCGAACGGACGCATGAACGTGGGCTGGATTTGAGGCTGTGGAGGCGCCACCTTGCCCCCCACTGGGCCAACCAAAAGGGACAGGCCTCAGGGATTCACTGGGACCCCAGCTAAGGGCCTCAAAACAATCACGACCTGCTAACTAGCCTCACCATCCATAGGCCTTGATTGATATGGGAAACGCATGCTTGCTTCTCCATACAGCACCCTCCTTCACCATTTATCATCCTCAAGCCTGAAATTATTCGCCTTTTCAAAATGAACTTTACAGATCAGATATGGGCAGCCATTAAATGCTGATTTTATGTACATAACAGGTTTATGCTAGCAACAAATTCTTGTTTTATGAGCGTCCAATATGCCTTACAGAGACATAGGCTGTAACGAATGGCAGAGAAATATGAAGGAGTGATGGTGAAATCAGAGAATGAATGTGTGGAGAAACTATAATAAGTGTTTTATCAATAGGCATTGCTCCCTCAAGGGTAGTTATACAAAGAAAAAGGTATTTTGCATGGTTTGAAATATGGAAAAAGGGGTCTGACAAGCCAGATTAAAGCTATGGCACAGGATGGTACTTTAAATAGCAGTTGCACTGAAAACAAACTCAAAACACGTTGTTATGCCAGATACTCAACAGTCTGAGTTTGAATGAACAATAAGTTTTAAAAAAGTGCAACTGGAAAAAAGACACAGAAACTTCCTGCTCAGTTTTCGGTTCATCCAGTCTTCCTGTCTTTGAACTGTGGCTGTAAAACAGAGCAACTTAACACACAGGTCTTAATACTGATTTACCAAACTCTTGTTTTTGCTGCACTTAAACAGAGTAAAAACGTAACAGTACTTGCACTTTAGTATTACATAATCCATATCCAGGATGCAGGTGCAGAGTGACCATTCTTCAGGAGTCAGAAGGAACAATTTCCCTCCAACCCTTTGCTGCTCGAAACAACAAACAAGAGGGTTGATTAGTTTTCAGCAGGAATATGTTCACCAAGTAACTTCAAAATATCTACAAAATATTCAACTTCTGGCTGCAGAAATGTCCATTTATTCCACTCTGGCCGTCCAAGTACCATTTGATTTGTTGTGTCGGCTTTTAAAGACACAGTGATTTGACTACTGAACTGCATAAGCCTGTAGCTTATTTTCAAGAGATAAAGGGCAATAAAAAAAATTGTTGTTTGCAATTAAAACACTACTGGGTGTGAAGACAAGGAGTACCGATTGGGAACATTTTGAGACTACTCCAAGTGATACTTGTAAGGGCATACAGGACCATGTAGTTCAGTGAGCCATTTTTGAAAAATGAAAATAAAGCATTAATTTCCACTACTTGTTAGCCCAC